>JXSR01S056202.1:0-29086 GCA_000969725.1 Ophiothrix spiculata | reverse complement strand
AAAACATTTTGCAAAATCTGTTTAATATTTCCAAATAAAATGTACTGAAAAATGAAATTGATTATATTTGTTTATTACATTTTCAAGTTATTACTAGTTATTACTGAGTGGTTGGGCATAACCATTAGTTTCCCCGAATGACATAAGACTAAAAAGAAAAAATGTACATCCAAAATATTTTAACGTAGCTTTTTGAAAAGTTACAAGCAAAAAAATAAAAATAAATACCGAGTGAGTCAAAAAAACTGCAATAGTTTAATGAAAGCCATATTTCAAGAACAAGAGATATCATGAACATGAAAAGTATATATCTAAATAGATCATAGATTTACCTTTAAAATGGTGAAAAAATGGGGAAAATTAATAAAAACGTCGCAGAGATACACTTATTTGAAAAGGAAGGCATAAAAACAGCTCTGTCCAAATGTCATGCATATGTTTTATTAGTGGAGGACATAATTGTAACATTATCTTTACTCTTTTGTGTTTGGGTGCCTTGAAAAAAGCCGTTTGAGCTTGGTGGCCCTGAATATTCAATTGTCGGTTCAACGTGGACTGGGACACATGTGGCAGGGTATTTCTTCGCAAGCTAACTTCTGGATCCCTTGCCAATGTCTGACGAACGCGGTCGACATTTCTCCTGCTTCTTGTCGTTCGCGGTCTTCCAGGTCTCTCTTTATTTAAGTTATGAACTGTTCCTGTTCTTTTGAATTTCGCCTGAATTCTGTCGATGGTTGATGCACATGGTACACGCGATGGAGGGAATGCACCCTCTTTGAATCTCCGTTTCACTTCTACATGAGATTTGTAGGTAAAATAAACCTCAGCAATTAGAGCACGTTCATCGTTTGTGAACAGATCTTGAGGCATTGTGAACAGTGACTGATTAATAAGCTCTCTCTTCTCAGGCAGTACCCCCAAACATGTCATTTTGCACTTTAAAAATGCCTACATTATCATTTATGTGTTAAGAGATTGTCACTAAGCAATGTAATTGGTTTGTGTTATTATTCAAGAGGTGTTGGCAAGAAATTTAATTCAATATTGGTACTCATTTCATGCGTCGACGAAGTATGCTCATTTGGACAGAGCTGTTTTCATACCACATTATTCAAATAAGGATATCTTCGCAATGCCTTTATCAATTTTTACCATTCTTTCATCGTTTGAAAGGTTAATTCATGACCTATTTAGAAATTAATATTATTTGTTCGAAATTACTTTTGTTCTTACAATATGGCTTCCATCTTATTATTGCAGTTTTTTTGACTCGCGTGGTATAATTATATTCGGCATCCCCAATGAAGAAATGTTATAAAATATGATTTGCAGTTTGAAGTAGACTATCCCTGAGGAGTTCCAGAAAATCAGCCACAAAACTTACTTCCTTGAGCTATTTACCATTTGGCAAAGGATTATTCCCCATTGAAACACGTTTTTTTCTTTAAAGTTTTGCAATATGGGTTGTTGTTAGTATATTAAAACAACACTATTTTGTGCCATACAATCCAAATGAAATTATTTTTGTCGAGCGCACGAGACATTGTAATTTGTTAGGCAATTTGTCATAAGTTTTTTCATAGTTTGAGTTACCACATGTTACGCCATTTAGGCGTATTTGGAAACAATATCGATATAAACAAGACGTGTGTAAAATGAGCTTTAAATGTAAGCATAGACGTGAAGCCGTTTCCACTCTTAGTCTTAATATAATAAATACCATATCAGGAATTGATTTGTTGGTATTCTGTTTAATGTACTTCAATATGTTTTTCTTTGATTTTATAGATGAAAATAATGAAAAATGATAAGAAAAAGACTTTTTGTGTGAATTTTATTTCCGTGTTGATGTTTTTGGGCGCTATGATCGTGTTCGAAATAACTGTCCTTGGAATCACAACAAAGACTGATCAAAGCATCAATCCATCTGCCGCTCTTTTAATTTCAATTGCTCGTCAAGAAACTGAAGTAGCAATTTAATGGATCATTTAATTATGCTTCGAATGTTTGCAGCGGATGTTCCATTCACGGTACTTTCTTTGCTACGAAAATGGTACCCACTGTTTGGATACCATCGGTACCATCCACGCTTTTCTAACTAAGTTTTCGCAAGATGTGCCCAACTTTGATGCTCTATTTGATTAATGGGCAACATTGGGCACTTATTAGAAATACGTATAAATAGGTAATAGCTTCGTACCAAACGAAGACGACAGCAATCATTCCCCGGAGATTCCTAGAACATTACATAATATATCATTGATTGATCAAAGATATCATTTGTCCTCCAGTCATTAAATTTGATATTTGAGAATCTGCTGAACATCAAATAAACATGCTGTAAGGTTCACAGTAGTTTCTCATGTTAGTAAAGAGGCCCTCATGACACTTCATGTATTGGTATAATTGAATACGCCAGAATAAGAACATTCCGACTCCAATAGCTCCCTTCTGTTAATAATATTAATACAATATAAATGCATACAAATTTTTGAAAATGCTTTCACATCACAAAAATAGCATTTCCACATCAATATCCTAATCATAGTGTCACATTTGACTTTTTTAGACATTGTTTGATAATTGTTATAGTACATAGTTGCTATATTTAAACAGCCATTACATCCCAACTCCATGAGCTACCCTCTGCAACTATATGCTGGGAAATTTATCTAACAATGTCTAACAAAGTCAACTACAAGGTCAAATGTGACACTATTATTGGAATAAAGACATGGAAATGCTTTCTAGTGATTTAAAAGCATTTTCAGAGATTTATATGCATTTATATTTTACATAACTTAACAGAAGGGAGCTATAGGAGTTGGGATGTTCTTATTCTGTCGTTAGAAATTCGACCTTGGACGTGACTCAAGCATTTTTTTAATTCTTTAGCTTTATTTCTCTAAATTATAGGATAACACACACCCGGAAACATGTAGCATTAATGAGGCTTTACTAATTCAATATAGATATCATTTAGTTACAATTACTGCAAATAAATTTTAATGGCTCATCTACCCTCGGTCACAAACTGGTTGGTCACTTCTCGTATAACAAACAATTATAAAACAAAAGCTCGCTCGACAAGGTTCTGATTAGATCCAAATGAAAATGAATAAGCAAGACCAAATAATTCATCACCAACAAATACACAGAAATCGCCTTATTCAAAATACAGTTCAAACATTTGTTACAATTTCATTGTAACAAATAAAAAAAAACATATTTCCATATTTGTATATTTCTTACTATCTGTTTATGCCGTTGCTTCATATGTTATTCAGGTATCTCCTCTCTCTATTTTCTTACTTCCTCTCTTTTGCCTTCCTAATATGTTAAAAATCATACGATGAAAGAACAAAGAATGTACTCCTGTAATTAATAAATAGCATGAGAATTGAAAGGGTAAACAAACAAAATAAAGCAAACGAACACAAGAAGATGAATGAAAATTTTACTGCTTATATACAACATTTTTGGAACAGTGTCTAAAATATTCCAATGTCTCTGACTAGCTTTAGCATTGTTCTGCATTGTTATCATCCAGGTCACGATGCAAGTAGTAATCTTGAAAACTCAATTCGTCTCGTCACTGATAAATTAAGCAAGAAGCTATCCTTAATGAAGTGACAGACGTGTCAGGGATTTCAACTAGTATCTGTGTTTGTGTAATAAAATTGTATGACTTGGTTTGGGGAAAAATTGTTTGAAAATAATAATTCAGCCTTTAGGCGATTTTAATGGTTGTTAGTCCCCCTGGAATCGAAGTCCGCCTTCCCTAAATCATAACGGAATAAAGCGTGAAACTAATGTTGCGTGAGAGTTGTTAGCCTATACTTTACCGTACAACCCGGACAATAAGAACGGGGGAACTAACATTTTTACTACACCGGCTTCCCACCAAAAGAATCTCAAATACAATAATGAGGTAATTACAAACATACCTATACATTTGACACCACCGAAAGGAAAAGACGGTGGTATTAAAGTTCCTTTGAATATTTTATAGCGATTTAATGCCACAGCTAGTAGAAAAGACCCTGAGACAATACCTGTTTCTGTTACCCTTCACAAACTTATCAAGGTTGCTTCTCTTATTTTACTGGTGAGCATATTAATAAACTTGCAATCACAGACCACATACTGTAAACGCCAATATTTTCGCGCTCAGTAATTTTCGCGCACAGCCATTTCGCGCGTTTTTATTTTCGCGCACGTGAACATTGGCCGAGTATGGATCTTCCTTTGTAACAAATACACAGTAAATTGCGGTGCATTTATTTTCGCGCTAAATTAATTTTGAGCGAAAAGCGCGAAAATAAATGTAGCGCGAAAAATACTACTTATACATTATAGCAACTGTAAATCATGTTATTGACTGGGATATCCCCACAATTCTTGATAAGGACTCCCAATTCAAACGGTGGAAATGAAAAGACGCCGAATTCAAGACTGACTCAAGATGAACGGTCACATATTGATCAATTGTTTGTAAACCTAATTCGTGAACGCGTCGTAATCACGAATCATTTTCAAGGTGAAAACGGACTGCGTCTAAGCTCACAACTTTGATTACGCGTTCACGACTTGCCGCCACAAGCAATAGAAGAAGTAATGTTACTACAAATATTAAAGTTCTTTTCAGCATTGTTGGCATATTTATCTTGATGATTATAAAAAAGGAAAATCTATTAAAAATGGGTTTGACAGGTTGGTTTAAAGGGAAAAAATGAGTAAATATCGATATCAGGTATCATCCAACATCCGCAAACTGTTTCATTCGTCACTTTAAACATAACGCTAATAACTGCGATATCAAAGAACACTACCAATATAACAAATAGCGTGGAAAACCTTGAAACGATTGATTGACGTCACGATTAGAAGTAAATAATTCATATTCATAAAGATGTTAAATGTCATGAAACTTCGTCGGTGAACGATCACGAAATGACAACCCATCTATTAGAATTAACGTACTCATGATATGTATCTCATTTCTTTGACACACGCTCGATATGTATGATCGATACACGTCCAGAAAAAGTGGCATTGAAACTAGTTTATAACTAGGCAAAAACAGGTTTTATGAAAGGAAGTGATGACTCTTGAAAAAGACATTTTAAAACAACTGTCAATAACATCATACACGCTCCAAGAATATAGTTGTTTTTCTCATATATACGCAACTGCAACTGTGTACATTATATAACCATTTATTACAAACCTCAAGTATAATAGTCGTCATTATTAGCTTGGAGAATTACATATATATGTCGTTTTCTAACAAAATGTAAACTTTTGCATACTTGAGATGTTTTAGTTTTTTTAAGATCTTTGTAAAATATCATCTTTCATTTCAAATTAAAATATTTGAAAGATAATATCTAATTTTTTGAGGAATCAAAACTTCACTTTTGAGAGTTAAATGAAGCTTAAGCAAATATCTCTTTGCAGCAGCGTGTGTTTCATTTTGTCGTTTTGACTCTGCAATAACACAACATTGACATGGATCAACTTACCTGAGGTTTGGGATTGGTCATGTATGACCAATGTACCAAACTATAGGTATCAAATTCGTAAATAGGGTTAGAAATTTTGATAAGGAAACAATAATTATCATTACAAATTTTAGAAAACCATACAGATAGACTCAGTAACTGTTTTACTGTTACTTGTAAGGTTACATTATATTGCTAGTGCAAAACATGTCTTGATGGAGTTGAAAAATGAATAAAAACATTGTTAGCTTGAAATCAAATTATATGGTTTACTTTAGGTAAACAAAAACAGAAACTCATGATGGTCTTATAAGCATCTAGAAAAGTTATGTATTATCATTTTTGCAAAGTTTGTCCAACTGCTCCATTTGTTGCAAACGATAATTTTTTCTACATGTAATCATGATGTATACAATTAAAATAGTCTAAAAATAAGATCATGATAAAATGAAAAAAATATATATATATTAATTCATTTGCCACACGAAAAAACATCAGCCGATCTTTAAGGACTTAGTCACACATTGCTGAATGGAGCCCAAATGTACACTGTTTTGGTACGGTAATCGATATACTTGATACGGTATGTCTCTATATTGTGAAGTGTGACTGAAACCTAACCCTCTTCTGTCCAGACCTTTTTTGAAAAACATCGAGCCAAGGGGGACTTAATACTTCGAACCAACCCTAGTGATTCAAAGCATAAATGATTGATTATTGTACTTTTATTATTCAAATTTAACTGGAGTGGTTATTGACATACATGTAAGTTAGTAGTTAAAAATATTTCCAAAAAATGCAATAGAATCATTACGCGTTACAGAATATTAAAGTTCACATTGATGATCATGATGACACTCTTTCATTGAGGGTTAAAGACTTCCAGACATTATCATCAAATCGATCATGTCACCACTAGTAAAGTTGGCCATAAGCTACATATAGAAAACTTGTCAAGAAACATTAAAAACAAATGAATCTTTTTCCCACCAAATCTTAATATGTTCTTTAAAGTATTGAAGCGTGATCTGCTACTTCAAAACACAGTTTCAGTTTATTAACTGTAACAAGATATATCTTAGTGAAGACACAACATAATCCCCCAGCACACACAAGCACCTCCTTCTAAACACATATCCCGTGTTTGGTAAATTTGATCCAATTTTCAACGTAGACTAAATTGGTGTCATGTTTCACAGTGCCCTAAAATATACTTTCACAATTTATACCCGTAGTGTATTTACATCATGTTGCTTGTGCTGCATTTAATATTACTAGGTTATACAACAATATCTTCATCTTTTCATCTTCATATGATACTTATAATTGGAATAATTTAAACAAAATTTGTGTCCATAAGGCATTGCCTCGTCACGTTCTATTTTGATGTATGCGTTAAAGTAATCTAAAACACGATTAAAAAAAATATGAGTACTTTGATCATATCATCTGAATTATACAGCAAATTGACTACCTTGATATTTTCTGTACATAAGTTTGACCTTATCTTACTGCATCACGTAATAAAACAAAATACCAGAGAATGAGTAAGTATTTAGTATTTATCTTGCAAAGTGTAAACGTCAATTGATATAAAAATCAATGGATCAGTAAGTAGATTTACTAATATCAACTCGTATGCTTCAAGACTTAGCTTGAATTTAGGAAGAGCTCTTTGCTCCTGTAATATTTTACAAGAGCAGACTCTATAACTCGACACTCTATAACATTTCAGGGATCGCCCACAAGTCGCCGAGGGATTGTAAGTGTCTTAGTAAAGACCTTCTTCCAGGAAGTTTCTGCCAAGTTGGTTTCATTGGGTCAAGTCTTTGTAGGTCTCGCTCAAGATGCTGGACAGTTGCTAGATTGTAGAACATTTTGGGAAAGAGTTCGCAAGTATAAATTTGTGAAAGAGTATCTACCCATGCTTATTTTGCCATGTTCACTCTTTCGTCTAAGCACCGTTTGCCTAGTCTTTCAAAACTTTGCTGAAGCAAAGACGCTCTCCCGATACTCCGGCCTGGTCTTTAAAATATTTGCTAAAAATATTAGTGTTATAGACACCTCACACGCCGATAGAACAAAACCTGCAAAATGAATGTGGGAACACATTTGTGGCATGTTTCATGTTGCAAATGTTTTGTTAATAACCTCAAGGTATGCTTTCGTAAGATATTTGCACTGTAGTTGGTTTAACCAGTTGTAAAATCTTTACAAAATACCCTTCAGTGATGACATTACTTAAACATCCCATTACGCACGAGTACCGCCTTTTAAACAAGTAGTCTGCATGAAGTAAATGTTATCAAGTTTTCAAAGACTGTTAGAATGGTTATGTTTCATTTTTTCAATATTTTTATTGTACGAGGGGTGCTCAATAATATCGTAGCCTTAGGTACGAGGATATCAGCTATGTACGTTTTATTATAAAATATAAGTTAGTTTAACTTAATTTATGAATAAAAAAGTTGCAAGTTAGAGTCTTCTGAGACTTTATCATTTTACCTTACATGCAATGACCGCAAAATCTCACTCATAAGGGCTACATGCAACGAATTTAACTAAGACAACACTTAAAGAAGATTTAAATAGCACGACAAGATTTGGGCTGCAGATTTCAAAATAGTCAAGGAGGAGATTGATGTAGGAGTTGTTGGTATCATAATGCAATAATTTTTTATCGATTTCTGAGGCTTAATTCTAAACTTTAAGCAAGTTTTAAGATTCAATAAAATAAGAACGAAAGCAGATATTTACTCGAAACATCCTCGAACCCCGGACCTCTCGCTTGTCATGCGAGCGCTCTAACCACTGAGCTACCCGGCCTCTCAGATAAACCGAGAGTTTTAATAACCAAGTACTTGTGGCAGAAGGTTTCGGTACAACACAAACACATAAACAGAATACGAGACAACCCATTGTTCAGGAGCATTCTTGCTGCGACCATCTATCTGCTCCTGAACAATGGGTTGTCTCGAGAGGTACGGGGTTCGAGTTCCTGTCCGGCCAGGATTTTTTTCAATTAAAATTTAAAAATCCTGGCCTGTTTGTGATTTGTCTGATTGTTATCAATGTTCTAGTATGCGATGCGTATTTCTCCTTTCCTTTGTTTGATCCTCAATATCATTTTTGTTTTACCTTTTGATGTGTTTTTATCGAATGTGTGTTTTGATATTGAAATATATTTGATTGATTGATTGATTTATTGATTGATTGATTGATTGATTGATTGATGTGTAGCAACTCAAATATTAGGACCAGTATTTGTCAACGGAAACGTGAACGTGCGGAAGTATGTTGACATAATCAACAGAACTGTGGTTCCTCAACTTGCCCGCCAATATGGTGACCTGATCCATATCTGATTAAGACTATCTCGCTAATTTGTGTAGGAATAGATTCGGAAGTCTCCAATTTAATGCTTTTTGTAGATCATAGAAAATTACAAAACTAAAGAAAGAAGATTTGAAATTGGTCAAGTTGTATTCATTAAACTTTACAAACATACGCAAGTGTAGATATTGCAAGTATTTATTATACATGCATGATTATTTTTACGGATCAAAACCACGTTTGCCTAGATTTTCAATTATGTCATCGCACAAAGCAATGAAGCATGATATTTTGATAAAAACGTATGGAAAGTGCAGAAATCGTATCTACTAATGTAGAAAAGCTGTTGGTTTTATGAAAAATTACCATTTAGTGTTTTTTCAGTTTTTTTAAAACTTAGTATCAATCATTCGTGGACACTCTGTATAGAGATAATAATTTGAATCACTTCTTTATTACTTTAAACGGTTTACTTTTCAAAATGCAATTCATTCAGTCCAGATTTGCTTACAGTTTTCT
The DNA here is from genome assembly GCA_000969725.1 of Ophiothrix spiculata. Taxonomy (NCBI): domain Eukaryota; kingdom Metazoa; phylum Echinodermata; class Ophiuroidea; order Amphilepidida; family Ophiotrichidae; genus Ophiothrix; species Ophiothrix spiculata. The sequence continues at coordinate 19,730 of JXSR01S056202.1, read as the reverse complement.
TTTGCCAAACATCTAGATTTCAGTAAAAACGTTATGACATTTATATGACGACCGATGTTCATACCAATACATAGTGACATTAACAGTTCAATACAATAAGAACATTGATGAAATCCATTTGTCAGTTCCAGCAGTTAAGGTTCAAGGTTGATCAGTTAATAATAAACTATACACAAGATAAAATCGGAGCCTACACCTTTAAAAGCACATATTCATTAATATACAAGTATCTGGTTAAAAACGGATAAATTACCCTTTGAAATCTATTGGCGCCATCGTTAAAGTGTATATTCTCCAAAGAGTACAGTCGAAGAAAAGAAATCAAGTCTACTTTACCTCATATCTCCTTAAGGCAATTGGGTGTTTTTAAGGATATTCGCAATCGAGTGATATTGAGAAGTGAAATTAGTTTTGACAGTCAGGAAGGGAACAATTGACATAGCGTTGACTGCAGTAGCGAAGACGATCAAGACGTGGTCAATTGTTTCGTTTTCTTAAGGCAAAAGCAAACGTTAGAGTCACAGAAACATAACATTTACGCACCCATCGCCCAAAAACATATAGTATATTTTTAAATCCTAGGGAATCTACAGATATAATAATTATGAATCACTACTTTATTACATTAAACGGTTAACTTTTCAAAATGCAATTCAAACAGTCCAGATTTGCTTACATTTTTCTTTTGCCAAACATCTAAATTTCAGTGAACACGTTATAACATTTATCTGTTGACCGATGTTCATACCAATGCATAGTGACATTAACAGTTCAATACAATAAGAACATTGATGAAATCCATTTGTCAGTTCCCGTTTATAATATCATTATTCATATTTTAGTCAGAAACATTTTATTCGCTGCAAATTCAATATGTCAGCTTATACAATGATTACATAATGATTAAATTGACTTATTGACTTAAAATTTTAAATACTGCGGAAGAAATACAGATCGAATATGAAATACTATGATGAAATTAGACAGAATGATTTGCATATATCATTGAGTTTATCAAAAGTTGCAAGGACGGAAGCAATGATTTATATTAAGTTATGATTTTGAGTGAGATGCAGGAGTGCGTCTTTTAAAAAACACTTTCAAATAAAAAGGCAATACCCAATTCATTTTATTTAAAAGAACGGCGCAATTCAACCAATAGATACAATACTGCACTCTGATGGTGATTGTGGCCAATTTTGACCAATGTTTTAAAAATGAATCTAAGCAAGTAAAAGCAACTAGCTAAAAAATGGTCATCTTGTAAATTCAACAATTATGTAATGCGTTTGCTACTCCAAAAACGACAATATTTTTATAACTTCGATTGAGTATGGAATCAAATGTTACGACGGTTTCAAGAGTATTAAGTTATGTATTTTTTTTTTTTTGGATTTTAATAATTTATTTTTATATGTTCACAATTTCTTTTTTATATTTTAATAAAAAAAATTATGAGGTAACACAAAAAAGCAATTTAACTTTTGAGGTGGAATGATAACACACTACATTAGAATGGAACCATATCGTATACCGCCGGTAATTTTATCTATCTGCATTGATCTCTGCTTTTAAACCAAGACGAGTGCTTCATCAATTACCCTTTTCCTGTCTGCCAGTATTCATTTTTCACCGAGCCCTTTCTTTTTAAAAAAGCTTCATTCAAACCTTTTGCGGTTTCTTCAGATTTTAGAGTTACGCGTCTAAAGGATATTAGATGAAGCTTTAAAGTAGCAATTCACCGCTATTCTCCACTGTTAATATTTCTTCCCTTGCTCAAACTATTAAGTGATTTTAACTCAATTCTATAAGAACTAGATCTAGAGAAATATTCAAAAGAATTATATTTTGATAATACTCTCGAGTGGAAAGTTGCAAGTAAAGATTATGCGCATCAACTGCTTTGCCCAAAGAAGCCTCAGAAGTAAACATAAGGCAGGATAGTCACATGCGGGGGGGGGGGGGGTGGGGGGGGGGGGCAACTTGCCCCGGGCGCCACCTCTGGGGGGGGGGATTGGGGGTTGTTACCACAGCTTAACGGTTAATCACCATTGTTGTTGTTTTCGAAACGCAAGACAAACTGCCCCTAGGCATCTTAGTAATTTTTTACAGGATTTGCGATAATTGTAATGAAACTTGATGGTATGTACCTTAAATTTACAGAAGAAGTAATAAATATCACTTTTAAAACGCTAAAGTTTCCATGTTTACAACTTCTGATTTGAACTGTCGAATATTGTGAGAATGTACTTTAGGATGTCAGTTACGTATCGCCTTGCTGATTCTCACAAGTTTTTTTTAACGATGGAAAGATAATATTTTATCCTGTGATATAAAAAAAACCCTATGATACAAATAAAAATAATAACATTGAGCGTGTCAATTTGTAGTAACAACCTCCTTTAAACAGCGTATGAGCAACGGCATAGGTGACAAAGGGCAATTTTAAGAACATGTTAGTTAGAATTGAGTTATTTTGCTGTACGATTACTATTTGTTTTGGAAGTATTTTACTTGTTTATTCTTATATACTTAAACTCGTCTTCCTAAAGGGGGGGGGGGGGTTACCATTACAAATTGTTTCTTGAACGATATTTCTCTGAATTATTCATGAAGAAGGGGAGAGTAATTATTGTACATGATACGGAGTACGTATGTATGTGTAAAAGGGCATTTTTTATTAGCATCATGTTTCTGTTAGAATAATGATCATATTCAGCCTAGTTGCATTTACAGATCCCTGATGTAGAAATGCTAATAAAAATTATTCTTAGTTCTTGTTTATTTTTCCCTGAAAAATTTCGGAGATTAAACATATTTGTTGATTTTGTTTTTATCTGATTACCTTTAGCTACTCACAATTTTGCAATATATTTCAATAACTTTATAAATAGGCCTTTTTAGATGTAATTTGAAATGAAGTATCCCATTACTGTTTTTTTTATATGTTACCATGTTTCTGCCTCACACATAATGAACACTGTATATGTCTTATGTTGATTCATTAATGTTTCTTTGTATAATACATATTAAAGTTGCATAGGCTTTATTTTTTACTATTGGGCGATTCAAGAAAATAAACAACGTCGTATGTCTTTAAAAACATACTACGACCACTTGTCTAGAAACTATACCATTTTTGACATTTAAAATTAACTGCCCTGTTTTATAAAGTAGATGATTTGAATGCCACAATGCCAACGGTTAAAACTAGTTCCCTGTTGTATTGCATCAATTCCTACTAATAGTACATTATTTACATGTTTAAGACTTCTTTGACGTGGGATATTTCAAAACAAAGCATAGTAATATCATCTGATTCTGAAAATGGGAATATATGAAAGTGAATAACCAATACATTTAATTAATTGAATTAATTATATATATTTTATCAACTTGGACATTGACGGTACAAGTTTCTAAGATTACATTTTTCATGTGTAAGTATGTAAAAACTTGCAGTAAATATGATAATCATCCACGCGAGACGATTTAGGGACTGTAGCCTTTAGATTATATGAGGTAAAGTAGAGTTGATTTGACATTGTTGTTGCATTTTGTTCTTAAACGATGGCGCCGATATATTTTAACGAAAATGAAAAATAAACACAATTATAAAATTGTTCAGCAAAACGATTCACGTAACAAGGTAGCCACAAACAAAACATCATTTATCTTTAAACCTGTGATTTCCTTAGAGGCGTTTTAGAAAAAAAATATCATGAAAATACACCAATGTGCGGTACTATTAGATGTCTACATGAAGAAAGAACAATTTTTTGGCTAACATTTGTACTGAAAAGAGTACACTTTTATATGTCATATACTCTGGATATGTAACATGAATAAAATCAGTTGCAGTTTCATCTAATCTAAAGCAATACATTTCAAATACATACGTCGTACAACTCAAAAAGGAGTATTATGCTATGAATAGTCTACTTTCAAAGTACAGAAGAATATGATCAAGTTTGACAATCAGAAAACGGATAATTGACAAGGCGTGCTACCAAGATGGCACAAATGATGAATTTGGAGAAGTCTAATCTGTTTCCGATCACGTGTTTGGCAACTTCAAAGGGAAATGATAACCGATTTTTATTACCTTACTTATTCTTATTTGATTTTCATTTTTCATAAATGTAAACTTGGCAGATTACTCTGCATTCATATTGCTTTTGGTGTATCTAGTAGATGTGCAATGTAATCAAATAAATACAAAAATGTAAATATTTACGATGCAAATATTTACCAGTTTATATTGAGAGCTAGATGCTCAAATATCATTAGTTAGATTTTCTTCACAAATATTTGTCAAAAGATGTCCTTTAGATTTTAATAATTCCCCATGGAATTTTTTTTGGTTTCAAAATCATACATTTTACTATGAAACAACACAATATGAAACAATTTAAATTTCGAGATGAAGCCGGTGATAATCGACCATCAGAATTGACCACAAACGTATATACAGACGGTAATTTTATCTCTATCTTCACTGATTTATGCTTTATAACTAGAAGAGTGTGCCATTTAAGTACTCATTTTCTGTCTGCCAATATTCATTTTCACTGCGTCTTTTTATATGTTTCTTTCAAACCGATGCAGTGCCTTCAGCTTATTAAGTTACCTTTTATTGGCAGGACCTGTACAGGTTTAAAGTAATAATTTACCACTTTTTTAAGTTGTTGGACTCTATCTATCATGGAAGTAGTGTAATCCAGCCGCAGATCGATCTTGGTTACTACGGTAATTAATTAATTGATTTGAATACAAAACACCTACTCAAGTCACTTTTTAGTGTTGGATATAGAGCAACTCATCACTTGTGATTTTACCTACTTATTTGGCTATATTCACGTAGTTTTCGCACGAAGAAATATAAACGTTGAATTGAAGATTATTCCTCACTATTTAAAGAAAAAGCAAAATAGCATCATATTACAAAGACTCTCTTCTTGGAGTATTCTCATATTTAAATTGCGTACTTGATGCATTTCCCTGCTAAGAATTCTCACCAGTGAAAAAATGGTTGAGTTGTTGTTTCAAGTAGACTATTCCGGCATATTTTTTTTTTCATTTCATTCACATGCCCAATAGCTATTCACCATTTTGTCATATATCAAGATTTATTTCAATTTGATTTGCACCCTGATGCGCCGTGTGCATGTCATATGCACATCATAATAGTGCGCTTGTTAAGCATGAGAGGGTGTAATATGTATTATTTTCTCTTAGCAGGTTGGTTATAACGAAGCAAGTACTTTCAAAGGTGGTATCTTTCCGCCTATCTTCAACATATTAGATCTGTTGTTCCCATAGAAAAATTATACAGACACAATAGTAAAATGAGTAAACATAATGAGCATCAAGCTGCCAGAGGCAGATTTTTCCAATTTGAATTTAATATCCAGTGAGTTGTGTAAACCAGGAATATGGTAAACAAACTAACCCCCAGTTCGATACCGATGTATTGAAATACAGCGTCCGTGTGACTGAGTGACCTAGCTATTCAATTGTGTAGTAACGTACTTGTACATTTGCGATCAATAAATCATCGATGGCGACTTATTCCGTGTATTTCAATAACCTGGACTCCTGGTTATGGGAGACACCCAGTCTCATTACACTTGCTCTAATGAATTAGGCTAAACTGAATCCGAACCGGTCACTTATTAGGTTGTGTAGTTTGATTGGCGATACTGTAAGAAAATGAAGTGAAAGTCTCCCAAATTTACTTCCTCTGAACAAGTGGGGTTTCATCATCCCAAATATCAAAAAATGACATATCCATTATAGGATTAGGTCATCTATTTTGAGAAATGTTAATGTTACAGCATTAATCATTGGACTTGATTGAACCATTCTCGATAAATTAATATAAATTTTATCAGGGGTTTATTAAAAAAAAAACTCTGTGAATAATTATTACATTTGATTTTAATCATGATACGTTTTATTTCCATCGCAATTTTATAAAACACTGGTTTTCACATCGTAATAATGCAAAACTATGCTGACTATCATACAAAACAAGTGCAACTATTACATACCTTCGAATAAAAGAAGATACCAGGACCTTCCCATCATGGATATAGCTACCAATTTGTGTACAAGTTGTACTGAGGGGGTCTAGTGATGAAACATAACACAATTAGCAGACCTCATCCCATTTCTGCATTTCAGATATGTTTCATCACTAAACCCTCTCATTAAAACTTGTTTAAAAAAAAACATTTGAAACAAGGCATGATGGGAAGGTCCGATATCTTCTTTTCCTTCAAATTAGTATAACAATTTAATGTAAGTAATACAAGTGCTTAGAACATGTGGTGTAAAAAAAGAAATGATGTTGACAACTTATGATCATCATTGCACGACGATATAAATAGGAGAAATAGAACAAACGGGACGCACCGAGTATACAATCTACAACGAAAATTGCATGGACAATGTTGGGAGCATCTCACCGAGCGCATTTAAACTCATTACTTCATATCAGAGGTATTTTGCACTGTACCAATTTGAGGTTACTGGACTATGAGGTAAATCTCGTGAAGATCTTCTAAACTTTTATTTTTATTACAAAAATGTCACCACGTACATGTCCATGTTGGGAATAAGACATCAAATAAAGAAACACTTAAGATTGAAAGAATTAAGAATATCCTTTAATAGTTTTTTTTCAACTCCTGAGGAAGTATTACATCTTTTTTAACAAAGAAAAAAAAAAGTTGGTATTTTAGAGAAAAATATCGGCGTGTTTGAATGATTTTCCTGTTTGAATTTCTATATTTACATTTGACATCCCAAATGAAGAAATGTTATCAAATGTGATTTGCAGTTTGAAGTATACTATCCCTGAGGAGTTCCGGAAAATCAGCCACATTCTAAAACTTCATTCCTTAAGCTATTTACCATTTGTCAAAGGATTATTCCCCATTTAAATACGATTATTTTCCATTAAAGTTTTAAAAATGAAATATGAGTTTTAGTTAGTATATTTAAAAAAACAACAACAATATTGTGTGTCATACAAACCAAATGTAATTATTTTATTTAATCTTGTTTTTCATTTCATTGTAACAAATGACATAAACAACATATTTCAATATTTGTATATTTCTTACTATCTTTTTATGCCGTTGCTTCGTGTGTTATTAAGGTAGTAACCCCCGGCGTACTGACGGTATAAACACACTTTTAACAGTGGATCTCAACGTGTTTCCCACCAAAGGAATCTCAAATAAAATAAAGTTATTACAAATATACCGAACATTATAATACATTTTATACAACCCAACACTAAAATACATTTGATACCACTGAAAGGAAAAAGTGGCGGCGTTAAGGATCCTTTGAATATCTTACAGCGATTTAATGCCACAGTTAGTAGAAAAGACCTTGAAACAATACATGTTTCTTTTGCTGCATTCATAGACCGATGAATTTTCGAAGGAACCTTAATTTAGTGTTGCCATACTTTTCCCTTAGGGTGCTGTCAAATGTATAAAAAAATCCGCAATGAGAAATGTCTCGGCTGAAATTGCAAAAAAAAAATGAAAAAGATAAAAGGAAGATCTATATGTTAGACGAAACCAGAAATTGACTCACGACATTAGCTTTCGAGTTCTTTGACGACGTCTTGATCACAAGTGACGATATCTTCCTGCTGATGTTGTCCTTCCTTGTTGAAATATATACTTGATGAAGAGAATAGGATCATATACAATGTAAATCGCGGATGAAAGCTTCTCTTTTTTTTTCTGATGGGCATATTGAATATTAATAAATCTGCAATCAATGACCACATAGCAACTGTAAATCATTTTATTGACTTGGATAACCCCAAATTTTTGATAAGGACTCCTAATACAAACGGTGAAAATGAAAAGACGCCGAATTTACGGCTGTTTCGAGATGAAAGGTCACATATTGATCGATTGTTTGTAAACTTAATTCGTAAAACACGTCGTAGCAATCATGAAGCCGTCCCCATGCGTGCGTACATTTTAAAGGCAAGGCCTCAAGCCTGAACCTTCGAAGCAAAATAAATTACCGAGAATCCCATTGAAACCCCACGAAAAACCGTTTGGTGATGGTTCCTTTGTTGGCGTGTTTTCAGTGAAGGACGGTTTTGAGCCAAAAGTAAACTTCGTACGCGACTGTTGTGGTAAAATAAAACACAAATGTATTCAAAAAATTTGCATACCTCTCGATACGTTACTCAGATCCGCCAGCTTGTCTCTCGCTTGTAAACGAATTTTCTGTTTTTTACTGAATTTACAGCACGACATTTGCACATCAATAAGTCAAAATGAACAACTAAACAGCCAAGACAATAATGCAAAACTAAGATTAACAGAATTCTTATCTTTTTTCATATTCAGGACAAAACAGGCGTCATCTTACCAGCCTCGCCCAGACTCGAGTATCCTCGCAATAACAACCAATTTAAAATCGTCACGCCACCACGCGCGCGCCACTTTACCGCTATCGGACATCGGGTCATGACCCCGTCCTTTACTGAGCCCACGCTCTGAATGACTCAGAAAGTGGTCTAGAGGTATATGCTTCAATGTCTATGTTTTAAAGGTGAAAACTGTCCGCGTCTACGCTCGCAACTTTGAATACGCGTTTACGAATTGCTGCCACAATCAACAGAAGAAGTAATGTTACTACAAATTCATTTGGTGCATTAAATTTCTTTTCAGCATTGTTGGCATAGTTTAAATCTATTAAAAATGGGTTTCACGATTGGTATAAAGAAGAACATTTAAGTAAATATCGATATCAGGTATCGTCCAACATTCGCAAACTGTTTCATTCGTCACATTAAACATAGCGCTAATAATTGCGATATCAAAAAACACTACAAATATTACAAATACCTTGGAAAACATAAAACCGATTGATTGACGTCACGATTAGAAGTAAGTAATTCATATTCATAGAGATGCTAAATGTCATGCAACTTCTTAGGTGAACGATCACGAAATGACAAACCCACCTATTAGAATAAGCGTACCCTTGATATGTACCTCATTTCTTTGACACACGCTCGATATGTATGATCGATACACGTCAAGAAAAAGTGACAGTTAAACTAGTTTATAACTAGGCAAAAACAGCTTTTATGAAATGAGAGAGATGACTCTTGAAGAAGACATTATAAAACAACTGTCAATAACATCATACACGCTCCATGAATATAGTTGGGTTTTTCTCATATATATATAAGCAAATGCAGCTCTGTACATTATATAACCGTTCATTACGAGCCTCAACTTCAAGTATAATAGTCGTCATTATTACTAAGTAGTTTGGAGAATTACATATATTTGTCGTTTTCAAAAAAAATGTATACTTTTGCATACTTGAAATGTTACAGTTTTTTAAGATCCTTGTAAAATATCAACTTTCATTTCAAATTAAAATATTTGAAAAATAATATCTAATTGTTTAAAGAATCATAACTTCACCTTTGAGGATTAAATGAACCTTAAGCAAATACGGTATTTCTTTGCAGCTGCAAGTGTTTCATTTTGACGTTTTGACTCTGCAATAAAACAAAAATTGACATTGAACGACTTACCTGAGGTGTGTGATTGTTCATGTATGACCATTATACGAAAATAAAGGTGTCAAATTCTTAAATAGGATTAGAAATTTAAATAAGGAAACAATAATTACCATTTCAAATTTTAGAAACCCATACAGATAAATTGATTTATTTATTACTGTTACTTGTATGTCAATAATGCTAGTGTAAAACTATTTCTGTTAAAGTGCTTTATCTTTATGGAGTTTTAAAAATGATTAAAAACATTGTTAGCTTGAAAACAAATCATATAGGTAAACGAAAAGAAAAACTCATGATGGTCTTATAAGCATCTAGCAAAGTTATGTATTATCATTTTTGCTAAGTTGCTCCAACTGCTCTATTTGTTGCAAACGATAATTGTTTTTACATGTAATCATGAGACCTGGGACCTATTTCACGAAACTTAAGATCAACCTAAGTCATAATAATAATAATAATAATGAGATTTATAGAGCGCCTTTTACTAAAGTAGGCAAGGCGCTTAAGAAACAGAAAAAGGGAAAAACTACAGTTTAGGATACAGATGAGACTTCAAATGACTTAAAAAAGTAGACATGTGCTCAAGACCACGGATGTTGACAGGCAATTCATTCCACAAGTAAGGACCAGCAACTGACAGGGCACGATCACCATGTTGTTTATTGGTGCGAGGCACATGAAATTTGATGGTTGAGCTGGAGCGAAGAGCATAAGCGGTCTTGTATAACTGAAAATAAGAAGCGAGATACCGAGGGGAATTAAGATGAAAAGCTTTAAATATGATGAGGAGAAGTTTGTATTCAATCCTCTGGGTAAGAGGCAACCGATGAAGGGAATGGAGTAATGGAGAGGCACGAGCGCGCGTAGGTTGTCTCAAGATCAGGTGCGCGCACTTGTTTTGAAGGACCTGAAGGCGATGAAGCTGTTTCTTATCAATACCATACAAGTGAATTACAATAATCCAATCTTGACAATATAAGAGTGCGGACAATGTTATGACATGTCTCAGTATCGAGGTGTTTGCGAATACGATTGAGATTGTACAACTGCCAGTGGATGGAACGTGACAAAGCAGTGATGTGATTGCACATGGCCATGGAGCTATCAAATGTAACACCGAGGTTACGGATCGAGTAGGTATTACATATTTCTTGATCACCAAGTAAAAGAGTATGATGTTTCAGGGACTCAAAATGATGCCTAGCAACAAAGAACTCAGTTTTTGAATGGTTCAATCTATTGCTCATTATCCATGACTGAAGGTCATCCACACACTTAGCCAATCTGTACAGTGCACAAACTGCATCACCATCAACATTTGGATCAAATCTTACGTAGATCTGGACATCGTCCGCACAAACATAATAATTAAGATTGTGATTTTCAATGATAAAACCGACGATACGGAACGCAGAATTATTTGTTCATCTGAACTCTGGATAGAATTTAAAATTTTGAGTTTATCTGAATGTTATTAAATTACTATATCATAGTATCTTCTACTTCATAAGAATTTAAAATGGACTTTTTTCATTTTCATATAACAAAGCTAGGAAGAATCCTACAATTAAGACTCAGGTAGATCTTAACCTTTACGAAATAGGGCCCTGGTGTAACACATTAAAATAGTCTAAAGGCGGTGTCACACATCTCCGTACCGTACGAATAACGTACTAATAACGAACTTGTATGGTAATCGATATTACATGTATTTCAATGACAAATCCAGTGTACGTTATTAGTACGTTATTCGTACGTTTTGCGATGTGTGACACCGCCTTTAAACTTAGATCATGATGCAAAAAACAACAATGAGTTCATTTACCACACGAAAAAACACCAACCGATATTTAAGGACTCAGTCACACATTACTGAATGGAGCCCAAATGTACGCTGTATTGGTACGGTAATCGATATACTTGATACGGTATGTCTCTATATTGTGATGTGTGACTGAAACCTAACCCTATTCTGTCCAGATTATTTTTGAAAAACATCGAGCCAAGGGGGCCTTAATACTTCCAACCAACGCTAGTGATAATAATTCAAAGCACAAATGATTGTTTATTGCACTTTTATTATTCAAATATAACTGGAACAGTTATTGACATACATGTAAGTTAGCAGTTGAAAATATTTCCTAAAAATGCAATAAAATCATTAAGCGTTGCAGAATATTAAAGTTCACATTGATGATCATGATGTCACTCTTTCATTGAGGGTAAAAGACTTCCAGACATTATCATCAAATCGATCATGTCACCACTGGAAAGGTTGGCCATAAGCTACATATAGAAAACTTGTCAAGAAACATTAAACAAATAAATCTTCTTCCCACTAAATCTTAATATGTTCTTTAAAGTATTGAAGCGTGATCTGCTACTTTAAAACACAGTTTCAGTTTACTAACTGTAACAAGATATATCTTAGCGATGACATAACATAATCCCCCAGCACACACAAGCACCTCCTTCTAAACACATATCCCGTGTTTGGTAAATTTGATCCAATTTTCAACGTAGGTTAAATTGGTGTCATGTTTCATAGTGCCCTAAAATATACTTTCACAATTTATACCCGTAGTGTATTAACATCATGTTGCTTGTGCTGCATTTAATATTACTAGGTTATTCATCAATATCTTCTTAAGGATTTTTTTCATCTTCATATGATACTTATATTTGGAATAATTTAAACCAAATGTGTGTCCATAAGGCATTGGCTCATCGCGTTCTATTTTGATGTATGCGTTAAAGTAATCTAAAACACGATTTCAAAAAATATGAGTACTTTGATCATATCATCTGAATTATACAGCAAATTGACTACCTTGATATTTTCTGTACATAAGTTTGACCTTATCTTACTGCATCACGTAAAAAAACAAAATACCAGAGAATGAGTATTTAGTATTTATCTTGCAAATTATAAACGTCAATTGATATAAAAATCAATTGATCAGTAAATAGATATACTAATATCAACTCGTATGCTTCAAGACTTAGCTTGAATTTTGGAAGAGCTCTTTGCTCCTGTAATATTTTACAAGAGCAGACTCTATAACTCGACACTTTATAACATTTCAGGGATCGCCCACAACTCGCCGAGGGATTGTAAGTGTCTTAGTAAAGACCTTTTTCCAGGAAGTTTCTGCCAAGTTGGTTTCATTGAGTCAAGTCTTAATAGATCTCGCTCAAGATGCTGGACAGTTGCTAGATTGAAGAAAATTTTGAGAAAGAGTTCGCAAGTATAAATTTGTGAAAAAGTATCTACCCATGCTTATTTTGCCATGTTCACTCTTTCGTCTAAGCATCGTTTGCTTAGTCTTTCAAAGCAAAGACGCTCTCCCGATACTCCGGCCTGGTCTTTGAAAAAATTGCTAAAATATTATTGTTACAGACACCTCACACGCAGATAGAACAAAACCTGCAAGATTAATGTGGGAACATATTTGTGGCATGTTTCATGTTGCAAATGTTTAGTTAATAACCTCAAGGTACGCTTTCGTAAGATATTTGCACTGTAGTTGGTTTATCCAGTTGTAATAAGATCTTTTTTTTCCATAACAAAATACCATTCAGTGATGACATTACTTAAACATCCTATAACGCACGAGTACCGCCTTTTAAACAAGTAGTCTGCGTCAAGTAAATGTTATCAAGTTTTCAAAGACTGTTAGAATGGTAATGTTTCATAATGCCCTACAATTTATTTTTTTCAATATTTTTATTGTACGAGGAGTGCTCACTGCTCAATAAGATCGTAGCCTTATGTACGAGGATATCAGCTATGCACGTTTTATTATAAAATATAAGTTAGTTTAAATTAATTTATGAATACTTAATTTTACAGAAATTTAAAAAAATTGCAAGTTAGAGTCTTCTGAGACTTGATTATGTTACCTTACATGCAATGACCGTAAAATCTCACTCATAAGGGCCACATGCAACGAATCTAACTAAGACAACACTTAAAGAAGATTTAAATAGCACGACAAGATTTGGGCTGCATATATCAACATACTCAGGGAGGAGATTGATGTAGGAGTTGTTGGTATCATAATGCAATAATTTTTTATCGATTTTTGAGGCTTAATTCTAAACTTTAAGCAAGTTATAAGATTCTATAAAATAAGAACGAAAGCAGATATTTACTTGAAACATCCTAGATATCTCTTGGTCAATTTGGACTACAAAAAATGTTAATAAAAACTTAATAACTCATTTCTTTCTATCTCAGGCCTTGGACATAGTGAACACCTCTCACATTTAACGGTGTTTTTTTTTCTGGATTCATGTTGATAATGGCGCATAATCTAAGTTTCTTAGATCACTTCAATCAAGGATCTTTAAGATTTTTTTTATCTTGATATAATGAAATTGTGATAGAAAAAAAAATATTATACAACACAATCGGAACTTATATTTGTAAGCATCATATTTATTATATATGGTAATTTCAATTCTTCACATTTTGTTTGTTGCAAAAACATCATGTAAACCTACATACTACACAGCCGTCACATTTAGAAATATTTTGATGAAATTGAACAAAATGACAAAATAGTTTTGCAGAAAGGTTAACAAAACAAAAGTAGCAAAACAGGATTACATATATTCTCATTAAACTTACATTTTCTTGCGTGACGTTTAAGAAATAATCAGATGATTGTTATACCGAAATGTTGTTACTTAAAAATTTTAGAAAGCTTACATAAATATCAACGATTATTTGGCTAATATATATTAGTGATAAGAGTTTTTGTCTTTAAGATAAAAATTAATATTAAATATATTATGTATCTTGAATATGATTTAATACCATATACTCGTATAACATCAAATGCCACCCATTCAAATTCATGCACTGAACGATTTTATGACAATTGTCAATTTTGTTGAAGAAATCTAATGTCACAATACAGAAGAATGATATTAGTTTTGACAATCAGAAAGTCGGTAACGGACACGGCGTGCTACTATGTAGCAAGGATGGTGAATTTTGTTGAAAAAGATGGTCAATCTATATTTGATCACATGTTTTTGGTTAATGCTTCAAAGGCGTACGGATTTTTTCTATTTATATCCTAATAATTTTGTCATTCTAATTTCTTCTTATATGTGTTTATTATATTTTGATAGTGTAACATGCATACATTGCGAATTCGTTTATTGAATTATTTTGTTCTTTATAACCCCGGAGTTCTCACGTCAAATACGGTACCATACGTTGATGCTTATAAATTACCCTTTGAAATCAATCGGCGCCATCGTTAAAGTGTACCCCAAAGAGCACTGTCGAAGAAAAGAAACCAAGTCTGCTTTACCTCATATCTCCTTAAGGCAATTGGATGTTTTTAAGGATATTCGCAATCGAGTGTTATTGAGAAGTGAAATTAGTTTTGACAATCAGGAAATGGAACAATTGACATAGCGTTTACTGCAGTAGCAAAGTCAATCAAGACGGTCAATTGTTTTGTTTTCTTAAGGCACAATAGTTGAACAGATAAGCATTAGAATCGTTCAGTTTTTGAAGAAAGCATGAAACTTTGCACATGGTATTTATAATACCCAGGGGTCTTAAAAAGAAATGGATACAAATATATTCCCCCCTCTGAGGGCCGCCATTTCGAATTCAAATATGGCCGTCATAATCCCTATATTTTGCCAATATATAATGTTTTATTGCACCTACCAAAATTCAAACGCTTTTACATAGGTTTTTAAAGTCCAGGATAATGTTAGTAGTAACAGCATTCATGTTTGAGACCGTCATATTTGATTTCAAGATGGCCGCCGCGTGTTTTACATACACTATGTTACTTACAATAGTTAGACTAAGGATACCATATCCTAATCCATCAGTTAGCCACAGGCAAACACATTTTGTTGTTTTAGGACCCTTAATTATCCAAATCAATTTGTTTGCCGAATTTTTAGTTGTGAATATGACCATATTTAAATTCAAAATGGCGGCCTTCAGAGGGAGAAAAATATTTGTATCCATTTCTTTTCATATACCTTGGGTATCATAGATACCGTGTACAAAGTTTCATGCTTTCTTCAAAGACTGAACGATTCTGGTGAATCATTGATCTTAGCAATTCCGCTACAAGCAAAAGTAAGACACAAAAAAACATACCATTTACGCACTCATCGGCCAGAAACATTTAGTATATTTTTAAAGTCTTAGAGAATCCATAGAGATAATAATTATGAATCACTACTTTACTTTAATTAACCCTAAAAGAGCGGGGGGGGGGGGGGGGGGGGGGGGGGAATCTGCCCCCCCTCCGAATGTTTTGTTATACATGTACATCAGTTGGTTGTTATTTTTTCGCGCTGAAAGTTCTTGACATTTTTTCTTCAAGCCTTGCGCTTATTTTAAAACCACTTTTGTGAAAATCGGACCTAGGGTTGGGACATTGCACGCTGGGTCAAATGAAAATGGGAATTACACACAAATCGTGTTTCAGGATACCCTTCCACTATGTTTTATCTTATTTATTTGTTTTATTTGGAGCAAGAACATGTGTAAGCATACTTTGACCCACATCATTGCCCCCAAAAGCAACTTTTGCTTGAAAAAATGGCGAAAAAACATGATAAATCGGCGATTTTTGGTGATTTTGGCGATTTTTGACATGACGTCACTTATGACGTCACTGTGACGTAATACAAGGTCTGATTTCATTTTTTTTTGGTACCAATGGACTCGTGAGGGTCACACCTATCCACCAGTATCCTACACTTGATAATTCGTCTATCTGTTACCGAGATTATAAGTGGGGGGGGGGCCTCCCGGCTGTGAGGTGGGTCGAAAAAGCCCGACTCTATAAGGGTTAAGGTTGATCAGTTAATAATCACATTTTCATTAATATACAAGTATCTGGTTAAATTAGGATAAATTACCCTTTGAAATATATTGGCGCCATCATTAAAGTGTACTCGAAAGAGTACAGTCGAATAAAAGAAACCAAGTCTACTTTACCTCATATCTCCTTAAGGCAATTGGATGTTTTTAAGGATATTCGCAATCGAGTGATATTGAGAAGTGAAATTAGTTTTGACAATCCGGAAAAGGAACAATTGACATAGCGTTTACTGCAGTAGCAAAGTCGATCAAGACGGTCAATTGTTTTGTTTTCTTAAGGCGAAAGCAAAAGTAAGACTCACAAAAACATACCATTTACGCACTCACCGGGATATGCTTAATGTTTATTTTTTAAGCCTTAGGGAATCTATAGAGATAACAATTATGAATCACTACTTTACTTTAAGGTTGATCAGTTAATAATAAATTATACACAATATAAAATCGGCGCCTACACCTTTAAAAGCACATTTTCATTAGTATACAAGTATCTGGTTAAATTAGGATAAATTACCCTTTGAAATCTATTGGCGCCATCGTAAAAGTGTATATTCTCCAAAGAGTACAGTCGAATAAAAGAAACCAAGTCTACTTTACCTCATATCTCCTTAAGGCAATTGGATGTTTTTAAGGATTTTCGCAATCGAGTGATATTGAAAAGTGAAATTAGTTTTGACAGTCAGGAAGGGAACAATTGACATAGCGTTGACTGCAGTAGCAAAGACGATCAAGACGTGGTCAATTGTTTTGTTTTCTTAAGGCAAAAGCAAACGTTAGAGTCAAAGAAACATAACATTTACGCACCCATCGCCCAAAAACATATAGTATTTTTTTTTAAATTCTAGGGAATCTATAGAGATAATAATTATGAATCACTACTTTATTACATTAAACGGTTAACTTTTCAAAATGCAATTCAAACAGTCCAGATTTGCTTACATTTTTCTTTTGCCAAACATCTAAATTTCAGTAAACACGTTATGACATTTATCTGACGACCGATGTTCATACCAATGCATAGTGACATTAACAGTTCAATACAATAAGAACATTGATGAAATCCATTTGCCAGTTCCAGCTTATAATATCATTATTCATATTTTAGTCAGAAACATTTTATTCGCTGCGAATTCAATATGTCAGCTAATACAATGATTACATTATGATTAAATTGACTTTTCTTAGTCATATATTTTAAATACTGCGGAACAAATGCATATCAAATATAAAATACTATGATGAAATTAGACAGAATGATTCATATATCATTAATTTTATCAAAAGTTGCAAGGACGGAAGCAATGATTTATATTATGTTATAATTTTGAGTGAAGGGCAGGAGTGCGTATTTTTGACAAAAGTTTCAAATAAAAAGGCAGTACTCCATTCATTTTATTTAAAAGAACGGCGTAATTCTACCAGATACAATACTGCACTTTGATGGTGATTTTGACCAATGTTTTAAAAATGATATATAAGCAAGTAAAAGCAACTAGCTAAAAATGGTCATCTTGTGATTTCAACAAATATGTTTTGCGTTTGGTACTCCAAAAACGACATTATATTGATGATTTCGATTGAATATGGAATCCAATTGCCAAACATAGAGAATGAAATCAGGATATTGTTTTTAAAATGACACGTACGACGATTTCAAGATTATTAAGTTATGCTATTATACTATTTTTATATTTTTTTTTTATATTTTCACAATTTATTTATTATATTTTAATAAAATAATAATATGAGGCAACACAGAAAACAATTTAACTTTTGAGGTGGAATGATAACACACTACATTAGAATGGAACAATATCGTATACCGCCGGTAATTTTATCTATCTGCATTGATCTCTGCTTTTAAACCAAGACGAATGCTTCATCAATTACCCTTTTCCTGTCTGCCAGTATTCATTTTTCACCGAGCCCTTTCTTTTTAAAAAAGCTTCATTCAAACCTTTTGCGGTTTCTTCAGATTTTAGAGTTACGCGTCTAAAGGATATTAGATAAAGCTTTAAAGTAGCAATTCACCGCTATTCACCACTGTTAATATTTCTTCCCTTGCTCAAACTATTAAGTGATTTTAACTCAATTCTATAAGAACTAGATCTACAGAAATATTAAAAGGAATTATATTTTGATAAATACTCTCGAGTGGAAAGTTGCAAGTAAAGATTATACTCATCAACTGCTTTGCCCAAAGAAGCCTCAGAAGTAAACATAAGGCAGGATAGTCACGGGGGGGGGGGGGGGGGCGGGTTGTTACCACAGCTTAACGGTTAGTCACCATTGTGGGTTGTTTTTTTGAAACGCAAGACAAACTGCCCCTAGGCGTCTTAGTAATTGTTTACATGATTTGCGATAATTAGAATGAATCTTGATGGTATGGACCTTGAATTTACAGAAGAAGTAATAAATATCACTTTTAAAATCGCTAAAGTTTCAATTTTTACAACATTTGATTTGAACTGTCGAATATTGTCGGGGAAGCAGGTGGCGCAACGGTACTTCCCTCGCCTTGCACCAATGAGCCCACAGGACTGCCACGGGTTCGAACCCCGGTCTAGGCGCTGTATGTGCAATTGGTTGCCAGTCCAAACTTGCTTCCGCAGGTTTATCTCCGGGCGCTCCGGTTTTCCTCCTGCACTTTTCCTCCTCGCTTTGTAATGCATGACTAACCCCTGTCATAATCCATGGTTCGAGTCCCCGCAAATGCAGCGGAAACTATTTACTTTTTCATGATTACAAAATAGGGTGGATTCACATTTTCCTGAGCAGATGGAGGTCATTTACCCTTAAAACTCGACTTTACCTCATATAGTCTTAAGGCGTTTAGATGTTTTAAGGGATATTCGTAGCCAAGTGATATCGAGAAGTGGAATTAGTTTTGACAACCAGGAAAGGAACAATTGACATAACATTTTACTACTGTAACAGAGACGATCAAGACGGATGATTCAGTTAATGTGCGGTCATTTGCTTCGTTTCTCCTAAAGGGAAAAACGGTTTTATAGTAACGTTACCTTACATATTATACACGTATTATAAAAAAAACACTATTTTAGTTGGAATTTTTCTCTATCCGGTCTGAATACTATCAACAAAAATGTGTAACTGTGTTTGCAAAAGAATCTATTGTTAAGGCAGCTTTTCATTTTTGTTATTTATTCAATCTTAAACAACTGATAAAAGACCCCACAAGGGTTACTCCCTACAGTGAGTCTTGTATCGACCTGATATTTGTTTCAGACACAAATAAGATCTGTCAATCAG
>JXSR01S056193.1:0-12653 GCA_000969725.1 Ophiothrix spiculata | reverse complement strand
ATCTTATATCTATAGGCCTTCAGTTCTAACCCTATCCCTCTAACATCGTCTCATCCGAGAAGCTTAGAAAGAGGATTGGAAATCAATTCCGAACTCGCAATTTATTATTGAATAGGTTTAAACGTGCGGTGAAATATATATTGACATGACTTTTGAACTGGGCAACCACACAACATAATTGACAGTCAGTGAAAAAATCACTGACCATCCAGGATTCGAACCTGGGACCTTGGCATTACTAGCGCCACGCTCTACCAACCGAGCTAATGAGTCAGATGGGGAAGAGAAATCGTATCTGCAATGGCTGCCCTAAGTTATTATTATTTTATACTTTGTCACAGAATGTGAAAAATCCCTCAAAATTTCCCTGTCTTAAGTCAGTGGTTCTTGAAATGGTTCTTCAGGTGACACCGTCACCTGAAGAACCATCCGGTGTCACCTGAAGAACCATTTCAAGAACCACTGACCCAAGACTGGAGATTATAAAGTGTGCAATAGACCACTTTCGTATGTCCCATAATGCATCTTGAAAGTACCGCAAACTGCGCAGTCGAGTTGTGCGCAATGCGCAGAACTTCTATTATGGTAGACTGAGCAAGATTACGTCACAAGGTCCCGTATTTGCGGTACTTTCAAGATGCATTATGGGACACACGAGAGTCGTCTATCCCAATTTATGACAAATGGCAGCTATTGCAGATACGACTTTCTTGCACTCACATGACGAAATGTAATGAAGCCTATAACGCTGGTTGCAGAGTGTCTATCGTTGTGGTCGCATGACCAGCATGATCTTCAAAATTTTACAGCAAGCATGACAAGCTAATATATATATAACATTACCTTGTTATGATGTGCACAATGACACATAGTTTTGAGTTGGAATAAATTCAGTTTTTCTCATGCAATACCATCAGAGACTAACGGCAATATATGCAAATGTGTCGTCCTAGATCACAACAGCCCAAAATTTGCAAATTGGTGATCATTTGCAGCAGGTACTCTGAAAGGGGAAGAACCTTTTGGGACAACCAGTGATAAGAATGAAAGAGTAGAGAAAGGCCAGAGTTGTTGCTATATTGTCCATAAATTCCACAAAGTGAACAAACATTGGATCATAAGAACTTGATTCTAGTCTAGGTAGGTGTGTACCTTCACAAATGTTAAAATAGCACCCATAAAAATACAAATGCATCTGTCCACAGTTTCCGATTTTTGTCCAAATGTTAATTGAGACAAATTTACATAAAAAGAACATTTTCTATGACTCCTCCTTTTTCATGAATAATATTTTTTTAAATTTCAGGCAAATTTTGCCATAAACGACAAATTTGCAATTGACATATCCCTGTACCTTTAGGGGAGCTACTACTTAGTACAAAAGTGGTCATATAGGGATGTACCGCAAATTCAAGTAGCAAAATCAAGCTCTATGGTATTTCAAACTTCCCTTTTTTTCATAAATTTGGTACTTAATGGGTCCACTTTTCACAATTTTCCAAATTTGCACCAAGTGGTGCTAAGTTGGGCATTTTTTTCACAAAACCTCAAAACAGTTTATGCTAAAATAACAAATTTTGGTGAAAATTTGTGATTTTTTATTTGACTCATAACATGGGATATATTTGGTACATGGGTGGATCCCCATTTCCTGAAAACTAGTATGGGTGGCATTTAAATTTTCAAGTGGCATGTTTGTAACCAAATCAAACTAGAGTGGCTCCCCCCGCCTCACAGGCCCAGTACCTGTTTTTGTACTAACTGTGGTTGTCTCCCTCCCCACTCAAGATGAGTTGTAGCAATGTAACAAAATACCAGCATCTAACCCTCGGTACTAGTTCCATTATATTTATCACGATTGTGACTTTTAAATTGACTGAATCCATTGATATATTGGTAATATTCAATTCCAGAACCAGCTTAGGGCGTGGACGTGCATGGTTAAGATTAGCACTGATGCAGAAGAAATTAGCCGACTATTTCAGAGGTCTTATGGAACACAAAGATATTATAAGGTATGTAGCCATATGATAAGGAATAGAGAATTAGTGATGAGATGAAAAAATTAAAAAGCCAATGTGAATTTTAAATACTGTGATGTAGGCCTTTTTATTCTTACTACAAATTTAACTCACAGATGTAACCGTTTACCACAGACCTCCTGTAAAGTTTATTTTGAGATGCAGACCAAAATAAATGGAAAAGATGTTTTAATTTAATTGAGATGGGGCGATTTACACAGGAGTGAAAATCCAGATGAATGCGTATCTTTGCAAGCCTCTTTGCAGTAGACTATGGCTACACAGACATCAGATTCGGATCTAACTGCATTGTACTCTGCGTAAGTGGTCTGTGGAGATCTGGATGTCAGTTCTTGATCGTGGAGATTTGCATGCATCTGGATGTTCAATCCATGTAGATTGTCCCATCCATACAGATTTTTAATGATCATTCTTTTCATAAAAACTCCTTGCAAAATACCACCCTCCACCACTCCAAAATATTTGGAGACTAACATTTTAAAGGAAATATGCATACAATTTGTACACACCTTTTACATCAGTTTTCTTGGTTTTGTATTTTCTAACTTGTCAAGTGACAAATAATCGTAACTCCACTTTTGGGTGATGTGAGAAAAAGAAACAGCAGGCATTTACATTAAGGATTTGTTTCATGATTCAACAGTGTTATCATAATAGAATTTGATAAATTAGTATTGCAAAGTATTTAATTTGATGAAATTTTTCCATCTCACAATATTTGCAAAATTTCGCATGTTTATCAGATTGCCTAACATACTTAAATTCATGTTGCACGTTGAGGCATGTATCTACAAATCATTACTTGTTATTTTCATGATAGTGAACAACCTGTCAATATTGCCAGCAGGAACTAAATTATATGTCCCCTCCAAATGGTTGACTACATGTCGAAATCCAGAAAAAAAAACCAAGCAGAGATATGAGATAAATTGAAGACGGACCTCACATATGTAAATTCAAGTTGAGGCATGTATTTACAAATCATTACTTGTTATTTTCATGATAGTGAACAACCTGTCAATATTGCCAGCGGGAACTAAATTATATGTCCCCTCCAAATGGTTGACTACATGTCGAAATCCAGAAAAAAAAACAAGCAGAGATATGAGATAAATTGAAGACGGACCTGTCAGCAAATGTTACCAAATTAAAGCTTAGACTTGAATGCAATCTTACCAATAATATAGGGGGCAGTGTACCTTAACTCCTATAATATGCATCTATTATGAATAATTGAACACAACATTGCTATTATAAGCAGGCATTATTATCTTCAGGTTTTTGCCTGAATTCAGGCAAAAATGCTTGGATCTTCACTGTACAAAAGTATTGGGAAATTCACATTGTCAGGCAAATTCAGGCAAAATTACAAAAAGCCATAACCATCCCTGTATAAGTCGGATTCAATTCAAATTTGGTATATGCTTAATGCATAAAATTTATTTTGTTTTGCAAAATTTCAGCATCAAATTCCAAGGTCGAAGGTCACAGTTGAAGGTCAAAGGTCACTCGTGACATGAAATTTTACCCAAATTTCAAAGATTATCCAAATCAATTGAAAATTGGCACACATGTTTATAATAATGTGTTTAACAATCCTATGATAGCTTTTTGATATCTTGTGGCATACTGG
Organism: Ophiothrix spiculata; assembly: GCA_000969725.1. Taxonomy (NCBI): domain Eukaryota; kingdom Metazoa; phylum Echinodermata; class Ophiuroidea; order Amphilepidida; family Ophiotrichidae; genus Ophiothrix; species Ophiothrix spiculata. The sequence continues at coordinate 8,978 of JXSR01S056193.1, read as the reverse complement.
TTTTATGACCAAAATTCTAGTTTTTGACACCGTTTACATCAAAATGTGAAATTTTGACCATAACCAATAAATATCAAGATATTAAAAGAATTATCATAAGATTGTTTAAGTACATTATTATAATATAAAGCGTTTAGCCTTTCAAGCATGAATTTTTTTTATGACTCTTTATTATTTGAAATAAAAAAGGTTTTTGTGTGTTTTCAAGCTTGCAGAAATATTAAGTGTTGCCTGTGTATACTCTTTCTATAGCTACAATATGATCCTGACCTATTTCAATGATAATCTTGAATTTTAAAAAAGGCTATGCGAATGTGAAATCCATATGTTTTAGGCCACTTGACTTTTTGGTGATTACTACTTTTTCATGAGTGTAAAAAAGGAGAGAAATTCTAAAAGCTTTAAAAAAAAATCCGGATTTTTAAAGCTGTCATGGTGCAGGCACCTGAGACAACCCTAATATTTTGTTTAGCCCAATCTAATGCTAAAAATCACAATTTCAAAATCTCATGAAGTGATATTATTAGTTATCCCCTGTTTTTTTACGTAATACGGTAAGATATCTATGGTTTGGCGTATTGTCCGTATTACGTTAAAACATGGGATAACAAATTTATCACGTACTTTTGTGGATATAAAAACTTTTTAAAAAGTTAAACAATGAACATAATTGAAACTGATGCACATCTGAGGACGTCAGTCTTTAAAAGCAAGATGCATATCTCATTTGCTCTTTTAAAATCCCATAATTTGCATAAAAATTCAAGGCAGCAAAATCAAATAGAAGGCCTCAAAATCTGAAATTCTGAATCAAAATTCTGAAAATCCATTTAGCAAAATACAAAAATGTTATTACTTGACAGCACCTACCTCAGTTAACATAATGAATGAAATTCGGGCTTAGCTTAAGTCTAGGCTCATCAGTACACAAACATGGTTGGTCAATACTGAAGGACTTTTATTTATAAAACATTTTAAACAATTTTTTCCATTTTACACAAATATAGAGAGCCTCACTTTTGTATTTTTGTCTTTAAAAAGTCACGATTTGAGAAAAATATTTATCACAGTTTACTTGTTTATCTCCTTTACCTGCATAAACGAGTACAGGTGCCCCTATTCCTGCCTACTTGACCTCTTCTAGCAAAAGAAAAAATCTCAAAAGAAGCACAAGTTTGAGTTATAAAGAATAAACATCTCATAATTTCAAATAAGGAGTTTGAAAGTAAATTTGATTGAATCAGCATAAATATGCTTCACAGTGGCAGCTGCATGTACAATTTTTACTGTTGCCCATTATTATGGATGCACTTGAATTACACTTAGCATTTAGCATGTTATCAATGCACACCCACTCTATCTCTTGGAACATGGAATGTTCTCACCTGGCCTGGGGTGGAAGGTGGGTACATGTGTGCCTCCATCGGGTACAAAAATTTACACTTGTTTGTAGTAAGCCAGTTTTATCCAAATATGACCCTTTTATATAGTTGGCTTGATAATTTTTGACCTATTGCTATAGTTGAAAGCAAAATTACAATCTATTTTCATAATGTCAGTGTTGTTTTGCAAAATTTGGCAAAATTTGACTTTTTTCTTTAATATTTTTCGCAAAATATGAAAAAATGACCCATGTATATTAGGCTGATTCACAAAAAAATAAAATTCTTATTTTTCTTCGGCTCACCCCCTCATTTTGTTCCTTTTTGAGTCAGAATCAATCCTGCAAAATTTTAAAAAAAAATCGAAAAAAATTTAGGGGGCGCTACCGGCTGTTCAAGTTTTGTGTACAAAGTCAATGGAGTTTTGGGGTGATCATTTTAAATTACTTCTTTCACTTTGTTAAACTTTTGTCTGGTCTGTACAAATTATGGAGGTGTTGGGGGATGAGTCAATGTTTAATTAAACTTACTTACCTAAAACACTCAAGTTCATTGTGGGGTATAATTACCAAAAATGTAAAAAACCTTGCAGAGGGAGTGTTATTCATAAGCAGATCAGCAGGGATTTCCCTAGATTGTTTATATATCTTGGGATTCCCCTAGGTCACTACAGGTCACTACAATTTTCATAATTGTTGTATTGTTACAGTAGTTCCATCTCATAAAGAGTTATGTAACTAATTGAGGTTTATAAAAGGCTACCCCATCAATGTCTATTGTTATCCACCGGCCAGTGACCCTGGCATAAATCAAATTTAAAAGAAGGATTACATTGATTTGTTAATGTACTGTGGTCAAATCAAAATAAAACTTGTTGTCTGGTAATCTGTAACTATGCCAATTTTATCAATGAAAGGACCCAGACCAATAACACATTTTTCTTTTGATATGAAGCCACTGGACATTGCTGAATGTTTTGGCTGTTCTGATAACTGCTTTGCACCAAATGTATGTTTTTTTAGAAAAAGATGATTTACTGAAAACTGACGAGATTTTATTAATTTTTTCTTGTTGTATTATTTAAAAGACACATTGCTCAATATACTCAGCAATTTTTAGCTTTCCAGAAAGAATTAATCATGGGGACGAGAGCCCAAAATTCTCATAGACTTTGTACACAAAACTTAAACAGCCGGTAGCGCCCCCTAATTTTTTTTCAATTTTTTTGAAATTTTGCAGGATTGATTCTGACTCAAAAAGAAACAAAATGAGGGGGTGAGCCGAAGAAAAATATGAATTTTATTTTTTTGTGAATCAGCCTAATGTATATAGTAGCTTTGACCCCAAAATCGATCCATCCATATAGGAGCATTATGTGGAGAATGCCCCATCTTTAAAGTAGAGAGTAAAAAATGTGACAAAATTAAAATCTAACACTGTTGTTTTTGAGTTTCCATATATATATGTGGACTGCTCTGGCAAAATGAGAGGAAAGTTGCAAATATACATTTGAATGAATTGCATCTAAAGTAAAAATAGAGTGAAAAGTCAAATTCGTTTTTTGACAAAACTCATTCATACATGAGTGTTTACCTATACCTAAATTTTTGCAGGTCAACATTGCCGGGAAGTGCAATTATTAACAGTTAATTGATTGCATGTTGCTATTATACACTGTAGTAATCAGTATCTTTTGAAATCGATTTGCAGCTCATTTTTATTGCAATATATTTAGTGGACTTCTTTGGATTCCCATATCTAAATGAAGAATGGAGAAAGAAAGTGTGACTATACATCATTCAAAAGCTGAGATTATAGAGAATTATAAACTCAATTTTGAAATTTGTGACTTTACTCTCATTTTGCCAGAGCACGCCTCATATAAGTCGTAAAAAAAAAATTGATGTGTTGCCCTCACCCGCCCGGTCGTAAATTTCGAAATTCTACGACCGGCATTTTTATTTTTATTTTTTATTTTGTACACGCTTGTTGTATATTTATGTGTTTTTTGCCTTGAAAATGCAGTAAATACTTCGGCGACTCGACGGACATGTTTTTGTTTTGAAAGACTCTATTCGCAGTATCGTACTGCGAATAATTTGCAGTATCAGACTGCGAATAAATTTGCAGTATCGGACTGTGAATAAGAAGATGCCGATGTTAACTTTCAAATAAAAATTCGCAGTATCTGCAGTACTGCGAATAGTAGACGAGCTGCCTCTTATTCGCAGTACGATACTGCAAATAGGTTAGTTTTTATAGCTAGTCTCTTGTAATACTTGAAATCCTCGATCGCGAAACTACTAATATGCGTGCAGGTACGTAAAAGTCTAGCACTCTCTGTGCAGAGGTCAGCGATCAGAAGTCATCACATTCTTTTTTGTATGTATATTAAAAAAAAATCAAAATTCTTGAATTGGAATGAAATAAATGGAACCGGAAGAAGTACTACCTTTGTAGTTACGAGTTTTAATAAATATTAGCAAACAACCATTTTTTTAAAATCATTTATTTGTCAAATTTTCATGAATATATTTCGCACAAAAACACTTCTCACCTCGCATATTTTGCATTGTACCATTTATCTCAAGATCTGGAGGTCAAACTCACATTAATACTAAAAAAAAAAAGAAAAGCCGACCGTCCGGTCCTCCCGTTTTTTGGCCTGTGAGGGCAACACAACAATTTTTTTTTTTTGGCCTAATGTTACACATACATGGTACCTCAAAATCCACTTTGCATTGCAAGTTTATTAGATGATTTTTAACCTAACTCGGACTCCTTGTTTAAGGCCCATTTTACTTGTATTTTGTTTCCCAGTGCACTAATATGTTATTGTTTCAACATATTTGTCTGGAAATCATTAGCAACAAAACCAAGCTTCCTTTTTTCCTCATTTTTTCATTAATAAATAGGACCTCACCTTTAACAGCTAAAGTATAACATGTTTTAAATAGGGGAGTAAAATTGAATTGAAGTGCTGAAATTATTTAGATTTATCTAAATGAAAAATTGAAGAGACTTTTTTGCTATTGATACAATTGATTCATTTCATTTTCAGTGAATTCTATGAGCCTAATGCACTGATCATGGAGGAGGAGGCACCTGTCATTGCAGGCCTATTGGTAGGCCTCAATGTTATAGACTGTAACCTGTGCCTTAAGGGTGATGACCTCGATACAGCGCCCTCAGTTATTGACTTCAGTCTATATCTCAAGGATGGAAACTATTTAGACAAACCAGAAGAGGGAGCTACGTAAGTAGATTCTCTTAGGGGAAAAAAGGGGCGGCGTAGTGTAGTGGTTAGCAATCTCGCCATGCACGCATTGGGCCCGGGTTCGATTCCCGGTGAGGGTTGCCTTGCCGGAATGGAATCTCGGAATCTTTGCTAAGATGTTTGTCTGACTTGGTGGGAGCATTTGGTCATATATTCGATCTTCTCCGCCCCTTACATGAAGTATTTAGAGTTGGGTGAATATTTCATGAGAGATTGTCGTCCTTCGGAGGGGACGTAAAGCCGTCGGTCCCATGTACAGAAGAGTCATACCTGTTCATGTAATCGCAGTCAGTATCGTAAAGAGTAGGGTATTCTACCCCTGATTGTTCCCAACCCCGTTCTGGTCATTGTAGGGGTACCCCTTGTAGAGTGTTTATCACTGTTGGGTATACCCGTGAGGATCACTCCTCTGAAGTGTAATAAATAAAATAAAATAAATAAATAAATAAAACTATAATCTTTCTGACCATTGAATATTGCGGTAATAAAGCATTCAACAATTGATGTTCCAATTTATAGCATTGGAAAGGGCAGATACTGTCCAGAGGAGTGCAGTATTAGTGACAGGCAATAAAATGGTGATATTTGGGATTGATGAGAGGAAAGCTTATAAGATGCAGCTTGTGCTCCTGAACGTTTGGACACCTTTTTCAAAGAAATCAGTCAGAATTAGACATATTTCCACCTATATCTCTTATGAAATGGGACATGTTTCATAAAATTTCACTTAAGTAATGAGAAAAATATGAGAAATATTTTAGTACCAAAATCTTGGAAAGTTTGAAAAAAGTGCTCACCCAATCAAAATGGGCTCCTTTTAACTATTATCGTATTCACTATAGCAAGTTCCTGTAATGAGCTAATTTTTTGTATTATTTCAAGGACACACTAATTGGAAATAATCAACATGGATTGGAAACAATAATTTTGATTCCCTTTGATTCTAACCAAACCCGTATATCTTTCTCTACTGTAAAACAGGGGTAGTCGAGATATCAATTTAACAGCACTATTGGACCAAAAGAACTATCTAGAGGAACACAACCGCCATCTCACATCACAGTTAACTAGTCTCCAGGCCAGACTAAGGGCTTTAGAAGATGGAAATGGGAAAATGAAAGAGGAGGTGAGAGAGGCTTTCTTTTCTCTACAAATTTATTGTAAGAAATACATTTAGAGCTTATTTTTTCCTAGCCGAACAGTGCATTACTCATAATCAGTAGGTTGTATAATAGACCCTAGTTCCCAGCTACAGCCAACAAGTTATGTACTTGGGAAAGTCATTTAATCGATATTGCTTGGTTGACCTGAATGTTATAACTAAAAAAAAAAAAAATCAAAACAGACATACAAACAAAAGGCGTCAAAGTAAAAGCCGTTTCAATAGGATTTTTGTGCCTTAATTACGGAAATATATTTTCAAAAGAGTTATTACAAGATTTCCCATTAGAAAATGATGACAAACTAAACATTACACATATGCGCAATATATATGATAATCATGATATCTATGGAAAGGAAATTACAGAAAACAGCACTCAACAGTGAAGTTGTTTTGATTCTCGTTTCATCAGTAATTATGTTGAGCAGACATGTGATTACATTCTATTATAGGCAACTTGGGTCTATGTCTGTTGCCGTGGTAATTAAGTACATGTATTTTAACATGAGCTAGTACTGATAAAATGATTTAAAAAAATATAAGTCTAACCATCGAGCTATTATACTAACAGTATAATAGCTTGATGGTCTAACATGCTTACTTAATTTCACATTTAAGTGTGAATTGTTGGTATAACATTTATCACCCGGTTTGGTATTATTCTTTAATTATTTTGATCAAAAGCGTGATTTTGTCAATTTTGATTTACAAAATTGTTAATTTTGTGTACTTTAGGTACTTTCTGGTTAATTTTGGTGTCATTCATGTCTGCTATAAATTCGTAAATGGGGCTCAATAATATATATTTTATAGATTAATATGATAAGCTTTTGGTTGCAAAAACATATATACTTCACTGTGTGTAGATGCTAGTTACATGTGCTAAAATGATGCTCACATATTTCACAAATATTTAGCGGATTTAGATTAAATTAACTATTATGTTGGATTGAATGATATACCACTAATGAAATCCTGACTGATTGGTCAGTTGAGTCTGTTCCAAGTTACTCCATGGTGTGAAACATTACATTTGAGTTGAACGACAAGGTCTTCAAATTTATCTCAGCAGCTAAATAATTTGTGTTTCAACCCCTTTCTTTGATATATTGTAAACTAAAATGTCTTTCAACCTAACTTGAAGAAAAAAATATTTGGGAAATGTTGGAGCAGTAACAGTGATTGCAGTGAATGAGTAGGCCAAACTCAACAACTGCATCCAACAGAATTAGGTTTTTTTTTAACATTTCAACCCATTTCATTTTACCTTTCAGCTGGCTGTAGCAAATAATAACATTTTAAGTATTCAGGCACAGAACGAGAGGTTAAGCTTAGAGAACACAACTTTGAGAAGAGTGGCGCAGCGGAAGCTGGATGTGAGTATATGTGTTTTTAACCCTTATGGTGCGTTCAAAGTCCAGCGATTTCATCACTGCAACATCGCTCGACGTCTACCGATACGCAGTCTTCAAGAGTTATAACGCAATATGCGCAGCGCGTTTAAAGACTGTGTATCGACAGACGTCGTGCGATGAAATCGTTGTGAAATCGTTGGACTATGAATGCACCATTAGTCACCTGAGTGTGATTTTACTTCCTCTTGGCTATCCATTTTGAGGCAATTTATGACAGTTTAGCTTTAAATGATGTGGAGCTACGTGTTATAGGGGCATTGGACAAAATTTTGATTTGTGTGTGTGTGTGTTGATGATTTACACTTCATATGTTAAAAACTAACATTCAACTACCAAATATCAGGAAAATTTTGATCAAAAACCTTCAGAAGAATCAAAAATTTGAATTTTATTTTGTTTGTTGATCTTGGGTATGAGGCTAAACCAAGGAAGTTATAGGGGGGAACAGGGACTCCTCCGCCATTTTGATTTCATCGCCGTGTAAATCCTATGGGACGGCAGCCATCTTGGATTGTCGCTCATGGAGGGTGAGTTATTGTACCTCCGGCATTTTACGGCTCCGCGTGCAACACTTCGAGAGTCTTCGCTACGGATTAGCGGGAAAATTGGCGTACTTTAATCAGAGCAAGTCGCAATCCACGCTACATGAAACGCAGACACGGTTTGCGCGTGAAACAAAATGCACACGCGGTATATGCGTCAGGTGAAGATTTACGCGATCTGCCTGGATATCGGGTCAAATTCCGAATATATCCGGAGGTACAATAACTCAGCTCCATGAGCGACACAAGATTGCGGAGAATCCGTGTTCCCCCCTATAACTTCCTTGGGCTAAACGTATTAATGAGGAGTTTGTATTAGATCTCCTGAAAAGGCCCATTTTACCATAACTCAAATATGTGATGACTCACCCCGAAAAGGGGGACTTTGCGACAGAACACTTTTCGAGAAACTGGTGAAAATAGGCAGCAAAAAATAAAGAAAATAATAAGGATTTCAAGCAGATTTTCTGTTGTAAAATTTGATTGCCTTGATCAATTTCAACAAGTAAGGTGTCATTTTAAAGCTTAGAAAATACTAGAACAGATGAAATGATATAATCGAAATTGATATCATCTGCAAAGTCCCCACTTTCAGGGTAGGCCATCACATATAGGGAGCAGTATTTATTGTTGTCAACAACGATAATTAGAAATAAAAGAACATTGAAAATATTTATATATATATAGGGTCTGAATTTGACTTTGAAATGATTATTACCGCTAATACTTCAAATGATACAAAAATCTCAAAATTGCTTGGGGAAAAGTTTTGGGATGATGCTGGACTTGTCCAATGCCCCTTTAAAAATCACTGCATGATGTTAACATCCACACACATCCATTCATACTGCTCTACTTAATTTGGAAAGTTATGTCTGAGTTTCAATTTGTTTCAATTTAATGGTTTAAGAATGTGTTGTTTAGACAAAGAGATAACTGTTTGATCTATAAAAGATAACCAATTGAAATGATTTTTTGCGCCCATTTTGTGCGTGCACGATTCAATGCAGATTAAATGCATTGTATCATCGCGCGGTTTGTAAATTACACGCCGCATCGCAGCGTAGCATATCAGCGTTCACGTCAACTATACAATATTATACAAATATTAAATGCCTGAGAGTGCAATAGTACCAAATATATCATGAGGTCAAATTTGGACTTTTCTATTTCACGAGGCGTAGCCGAGTGAAATGGATC
>JXSR01S056192.1:1614-13782 GCA_000969725.1 Ophiothrix spiculata | reverse complement strand
CAATCAAAGGACAGGAATCTATATATGAGGTATATAATCTAAATTATAAAATTTAGCAATAATTTGTTTGGCGTTTCACAGGATTACAGGATATGCATATAAGGTAGAAAACTACTCTTAGATACCACATGTTCATTTTGTGAGAATAATCATGCCACGTAGCCACGTAGTTCTGTAATACGCCATTCTTGATTAAAATTGTCACCGGGAGCATCTTTAAGAAGTGCTACACTAGAGCTCATCATTGCTAAATAATAGCAATAGGCTGTGATAAAAAAAAATTTGCTATATATTCAGTGTTCCCGCTAAGGTTTCTTAGCTTGCACCAATTCAAGCAATTTTGACAAAGTTGAAGAGGTGTTTATGCCAAAATCATGAGCTGAGACTGAAAAATGGCCAAATAAAGCAAGGGAAAGAATCTTTTTTACACATTTTTAGAAATCTGTTGTGCCAATTTTCCCCACTCCTGCGCGCCATTCATCCTTAGCAGGAACACTGACTATATCCAACTTTTGTTATGTGTGTCTGCAACTCCCTCTATGTATTTTGGTTTGTCTATACTCAAACATAACTTACTTGAAGCAATATTTTGCAATGGCTGCTAGGATCCTCCTACAATGGAATATGTAACTTTGGCAATCCTCTTCCAGGGAAAACAACTGTAGAAAAGCAAGAGAGCGCCAAAGTTACATTGATATTGCACTCACAATTGATTGCAAGGTATTCCTATACTTAATTCCATTCTTGGACTCAATACTGGTGTGTTTGGATAACCATTTCCTGCTTGCAAATCTTTCAAGAATGCCTTTCAGCCTTTGTTTAACCTTACATTCATTGTAAGCTGTATCAAGCATCCAACAGGCCTAGGAATGGCCTCTTTCACAAGATTCGTCTGACAGTGGATATCTAAACAAACTCAAAACTCAAGATGCAATCAGTTGAACTGATGCCCATTTTCTGTGATGGAACCTTTTGGTATTAACTGCAATCTTTACCTATTAAATCCTAACTGATTTTAGTCCACACTGATTTTAACTACTATAAGAGAGGATATTTTTACATGCAGTTGTGTGTGACCAATTCTTACCCATTTTGCATGCTTTTCATAAGAAAATGTTAACCTGCATGGTATATACACATTATTTTATGTATTTTACACATTTTTTTTCACACTAAAATATGCAAAAAGTGCAAATGTCCAAATTTACAGAAGTCAGTTAAGCCAAGGTAAAATGTTGGACCATTTTCCATGACTGATTTATTAATATAAATGAGATACCTGAATTTCAACTGCCAACTGGAATTCTGACAAAACAAACTTTAAATCTATAAAATTCACATCTGTGTTACATTATACATACCCTTACTGCTGCAAACTGTACAGGGGCTGGTGCACAAGAGTATGTGTGACTTGCTGCACTGCATACCGCCTTGTGAAGTTCCTTCAGCTGGCTCGGATAGATGCTGTAACCAAGCTTTACAAATAAGAAAGGATATGTGTTATGTAACAATCAACTTAGGGCTTTAATTTGTAAGTACAATTTCAAAAAAAAAACCTGTTTGGTTTGATCCAGAATTAAGCTTTAATTTTGTTTTTTTATGTTCTCATATCCATGTTTACCTGATCATGAAATGCCACATAAGGTAGATGTAAAGCAGTGATGTTTAGACCAAAAAATGCTTTAAAACAATAAATTCATAGTAAACAAAAGTATAAATTAAATCTATACTATTGTTAATACTACATTTTGTGAATCTAATTAATTTATTCATTTGCTAAAAATACACAGAGTGACCAGATAGAAGTTAATGGTCATTAATTCTGACATATCTCTTTGTATTAATTCATTCCAAAGTTTCACTTATTATGTTCCAGTTCCTTCTTATTATAGAAGTATCCTCTTTAACTCATTTAAGTTAGCAAATGAATAACGAATGATTCACTTTAATTTATTAAACCCATTTCTACTATACTATATACCCTGGTAAAAATCAAGTACCATTCTAGCACAAGATTGGAATGTGCACATTTGGAACATCATTCGAGTACTTTATTCTAGTACAGATTTTTAGTACTAGTATTGTACTTAAATTGTACTTGAATGATGTTCAAAATGTGCACATTCCAATTTTGTACTAGAATTGTACTTGATTTTCTCCAGGGTAAACCTTGAAGTATACAGTAAGCAATCCGACTCTGTTACAAGATCTGCAAAGCATACATCGCTTTTATTCTACAACATTCCCATGGGAACTGGTATTTTGTGTTGTGTAAGAGACTAGTTACGATTGATTAGGACTTATTAGGATTGACCAAATCATGGCGTAAAAATATGTTTTGTGCCTGAATCTTTCATGATTTTGGTATTATTTTTGACTAATTTTGTTGCTACTTTGTGGACAAACCTTGAACATTAGTTTATTTGAATATTCAGCATGACTGGGTACATTGTTTTGATTCGAAAAATACAAACTCATATTTTCCCATATGGTCATATTGGTCACATTTATGTGCATTAATCAGCTGCTTACTGTATACATCAGCGTTTTTATAAAATATCACTTATCTAAAACTGGTTTCAGTCTCATTGCACCATTTGCAATACTATCTTGACATTGGGACATAGATGACAAAAAATCTGAACTGCCTGAATAAAATGCCACATTCTACTCTACAGTGTGTACATACCCGCCAACCACCACAACTCGCCCACTTAGATATACCACTGCTGAGAATGGTGCCTTCTGGATAAAACTGTTGGTGCAATAGAAACAGAATCACTTATTACTTTAAATACAGGAAATAAAAGGTTTGGTGCTACTGTTAATTTAACTCTTATCAATTTAACGCTTATATGTGCAATACACATATGGTGTCTGAACGTTTTAAGTCTGTCGTCCGTAGCAAATAGTTCAGTTCAGTTCATTCAGTTTTATATTCCTTAAAACAATATTTGCAATGTTTAAAAACAAGTAAAGCAAAGCAAAGGGGGATATGATTGAAAGCCATAAAGGCCACAAATAATCACAACCCCCCCAAAAAACAACACACTGTCTCTAAAAAAACTAAAACAAACCAATAAAACAAAGCCATTATGCTCCATGTCAAACTTTGCTAATGATAGTTCGATAAGAGATGACACTTCATGTGTTCGAAATGTTTTACTGATTTTGTAGCCTTGGGAGACAATTGCAAAAAACCGGAAGGAATTTGTACATTGTGCGCACATAGTCAGCACTGAGCACATGCGGACTGCACTGATATGATGTTTAATCAGTAGCCCGACCACAGCCAGCCTGCACAGAAAGTTCTGCATGCACTAAATGCGCTACGTCGTGTATGCGTGCTCCATTAATCCTTCCATTAATCTTCCTATAGATGTTTTTGAAAGCAGACAGCACATATTGTAAGTGCAATGGGTAATTGTGACCATGCACAGCTTAAATGATGAATTTGTGGAAATAAATGAAAACTATATTCTCTACTAAAATGAAGATAAATTAAGAATGATTTGGTCAATTTTCATGATTAAAAGGTAAATAAGGCTACTCTTATTCTAGATCGTAAAGCTATCAAGAATTTGACTAAAACTTGAGAAAAAATGTTTTTCTTGAATCAAGTTCTTTCTGATACACCCTGTATCAAACAAATTGTGATATTGGGTTACCTTAGCTAAACTAATGTGTTTGGCATCATATCGGAGTCTTGCATATATCTCATCTGATAACACAACAACATGGTATTTGCGCAAAACATCACTGCAATAAAAATAGAAAATGGTCACAAAATTACTTCATCAATATCGATTCAAATTCAAAATGATACAAGGACACACATACATGAAAAGGGTATGAACTAAAGGGTGTTGACATATAGTTGAGCAAATGTACATGTACTATGCAAAAAGTGTTGTAACTAATTAAAGTATGCTACTAATTTCACTTACAGAGTGAGTCAAAATGAAGTTGACCAAGATTCAAAACTGCATAACAAAAGAACTACTGATATTTAAAACAATTGTTAAGCACTTTGGAAATTTGCAGACTCTTCGATCTGCTTATTTAAAAAAGAATGAAGGAAATCGGTAATTCCTACTTGGAAGTTATGCTTGTTTTAGTAAAAAAACCTTAATTTTTCAAGCAGTCCACGGAATAAATGTACAATAAACAAACCGATTAAAATGCAAAGTAAACACTTGATTAAACAGAGTAATTACCTGTTTATGAATACCCTTCCTTTGACTGATATTTAAACATTGAATAAAGGAGATTGGTCATTCATAGGAAAAGCTGTCCATGTTATGTTGATCTTTAAATGATATTAACACCCACCTGAGACCTCACCCTATTGTGTTTTCACTCCATTATTTTGTAGGAATGGAGCGTTAATACAATAACTCTCCATTCGTGATAATACACGAATGGAGAGTTATTTACGAATGGAGACTTAGTTGTCATAAAATTTACAACAAGGTATAAGAGTGTGAAAAACAAAACACATAATAGACTACTCATTCAATGGACAATTATTTGTATAGATAGGGGATTAGAGGTTATCAAAATTTACTGCTTCAGGCTCATACATTGTACATGTTGTAAGGAATATCTTGTTGATAATTATAAAATTTGCTAAGGTAAATTTAAATGTTGTTACCAGCTTTACATGACAGCATTTATTTTGTAGGCCTACCGTGTATAGCAATATAACGGACTAGTGCAATTTATTTTGCATTTTATTTTTAATGTTTAATAATGTTATTTCATTTTTTGATCAATTTACGTGCGTGCGTTCATGTTGTATTCTTCGTGTATTTGTAGGCTTAACAATTTATGTGTATTTAATCAATTCAATTTTTTATGCAGAGTTAATTTAATAGGCCTATTCCAGCTTTAAAGATTAATGTAAAGAAAATGTATTATGGTGAATTGGTCATAAATATAAATGATCCTGAATATTCCAATTTTAGGGTTATTTTTGGCTAATTTTTACCTCGGAAATAAAAGCAAATCCCCGACCCCGGCACCCCTAAAAATCAATGTTGCTTATAATGCATAAACAACAGTTTAAAAATGTCAATTGGGATTTTCTTAAATTACACCCACATTTTCATTAATTTCAAACCATTTACTTTTTTCTCCTTTTGAATTTTTTACTTCTCTTCTTTTCTTTGTATAAGGATTTTTTTTTATTTTTTTTTCATTATATTTATTGTTTATTGATAGTAGTACCAATCATATTGGTTTTAAACAATTCTGGGATGTAGTACGTACGCCCCCCCCCCTCCCCATTTTATAACCATTGTTTTGGTTTACTCAACATTAGGCATGGGTGAAATCTTGTCAGTTTTACATACATATGATGCACCTCCATCAATTATGTTATTTTATTAGAGGAATTAACAATTAAATGTTAATGATTTCAAATATTTTATAATGACTGTAGGCCTACTAGATAAAATAGACCCAGGAGTTAAGAAATGTACAACAATCCAAACTTACGTATTCCTGCCAAGGTGAAGCAGAACATTCAGCAAAATGCTCACATCTGTCGACACAAGAATCAATGGTGTTTACAATAAATCCAATGGTGAAAGTAAATGACACCAAAAGCAACTATACATCCAGTGTGAGGTACATGATCGTGTCTTATTGACAAAATTTTCACATTCAATGGTAATATTCAATTCATTTTTATCAAGAACGGAGCAATTCTACAAATAGATACAATACTGCATGTAAATCCATCATTAGGTATAAAATCCAGTATTTTCTCAGTACAACATTGTAGGCCTATAACTTCACACATCCCTGGAACACATCTTTATTAGACAGAGTCAACTTATCAAATTAATCGAATATTGATTGTATTGAATCATCTTGTATTCAATTCATAGAGACTTGTAAGAATTTTCTAGTGTAACAAACAGCCAGTTGATTGTACAATTAACAGATCGGTCTCAGGTGAGTGTTAAGTAAGAGAACGGCCTCGTTTATCACAACTTTCTTGGAAAACAAAACATTCCTCGGCTAATCGCCTCGGAATGTTTTATTTTCCACGAAAGTTGTGATACTCGGCCTTTCTCTATTACGGAAAACTTAAAAAGAACCATTTAACAACTAGGATTTTGATGCAGGAATATCAAATATAAATATCAATCAATTTTATGCATACAACCAGTTTAGAACCTGATTGAGGCTGAATTTTTAAACTGGTCATTGGTACTGGAAGTTGTACATCGTATGACACCATCTCACAAAAAGTTCATAGTTGAAACTTAATTGCAAACACACAGGCCTTCAAAGCAAATTGTAAGCCTAATAAGTTCCAAAGTGGACCATGAAGATTTGAGACTTGGATTGTGAACAGAAATGACAGAGCTCCAAACTGTATCTATCTATCTTGGCCGAAGGAAGACAAGGTATAATTAGTAACAGGTGACTGCACAGCTGAAGTACCTACTTTGCATTTTGTTCGTTCATCAATTGTAAAATTATTTTTTTTACTAAAACAGGCATAACTTCTCTGAGTCTGCACATTTCCAAGGTGCTTATTAATTGTTTTAAATATCAGTAGTTCTATTGTTATACAGTTTTGAATCTCGGTCAACTTCATTTTGACTCACGCTGTATTATGTTCCATCCCCAGGGAGAGGAGGAGGAGGAGGGGTACTAACATTGATTAAAGTAGTAAAACATTACCAAATTTGCACCATCTGACACAAATTCTGACATTTGCAAAAAAACAGCTTGATAAAAAGGACCTATGGAGGTGCTACAGCTTGATTTTGCTACCTTACCTATGTTTACATAATAATAATAATAATGATATTTACATAACGTCCCTATAACCACTTTTGTATGAAAGTAGCTCCTGGGTCTAAAGCATACAGGAACCTAATTGGCTCATTTAATGCATTACATCAACCTATCCAATTGGCTTAATTTTGAATATTGGGTTTAGCACGATCATGCTAAAACACCAAAACTTGTGATTTTGGGGGGTGCATCATGCTTTTAAAGATCCATCAAGATAGTAGACTGACATAATGCAGCCAACTCAGCCACTTATATTATATCATGCAGGACTAGCCCAATTTTTGTCATGCAAAGAAAATTATGGCATTTTACTGCATTATTGGCAATTCATGCCAGCATTATAATGCCCCTGTTGCAACCCCTGATATAGTTCTTAGCTAAAGCCTTTTTTCTTAAAAAATTGTAATAAAATCAAATAAAGCTATAAGCATTTTAGTTTAGTTTAGGTGTGATTTAGAACGGTGTAAGCTTCAAATGAAGCAATTATTTCTTTTCTCTATTTATTCTGCAGATTCAATTTGGAGTAACTTTAGAATAAACTTCGCATCCATACCCTAATCCTAATCCTTTATCCTAATCTTAGCCTTAATCCTATAAGGATGTAAGCAGTGTTCCCTCTAAGGTTTTTGAGCTTGTGCCAATTCAACGAATTTTGAGGTGCTTATGCCAAAATCATGAGCTGAAGCTGACAATTGGCCAAAGCCAGGAAGGGAATTTTGAAACATATTTTCAGAAACCTGTTGTGCCAATTTTCCCAGCTCCTGTGCCAATAGCGCGCCATACAGCCTAATCAGGAACACTTGGCAGGAGCATGGTCTATTCTAAAGTTAATTATGCTGAAAGTTTAAAGGTGAAACCCATGACTTATGATGCGATTAAAACTTTATATTTTTTACTTGGAAAGGTAGAATTTGAAATAAATTCATATGGAAGAAATTTTACTTCATTAACTCTTAGAGCGCCGATGGCAGAAATTTGGTGTTTTCAGTGATAGCTGCTTTTTGTTAAATTGGATTGTTTCCCTGAATGACACATTTTTCTGAAGATTTACTATTTGTATACATGATCTACTTGCAGAATTGATAAGTTTATTTGTGAGAAGCAATAAAAGTTTTGAAAAATATGGATGTTTTTTATGATTAGTTATGCATTTAAAAACTTGAAATTACAAAACTGTTGCTATAAGGCAGCTATTAATGAAATCATAGGATTGGTGCAATTTGCACCATTTGGCGCTTGAGAGCTTAAAACCTTTTAAGGTGTTTGGTCCACGCGTACCAGTACGCGCTAGTTTCCGAGTAGGTAAATGCTGCAATACGCATGCGCATATACTCTGAGTAGTGTTTTGAAGCTAAAAATTGCCATATTTTATTATTTTTCTCACAAACTAAGTCGGTGACCCCCAATTTTTATTTTTTTATTTGTAAGAACATACTTGTGCGCAACTTTTGTGAAAAAATTAACAAAAATGCTCGGGCAGAATGTTTGAATCAACACTAAATAATTTCACTTTTGCCACATTTCCCATAGACCCCTGTACTACTTTTTCCCCAAAAACCTCCAAAAATGCTGTTTTTAAACCGACTCTCATGCAAAAACGAGTCCGGTGACCCCCAATTTTTATTTTAAAAATCGGTTCTACATCGATAAAATATCATTCATGCCGATTTTTACTAAAATTCTTCGGGCGGATCTCTCATGGACCAAACACCTTAAATACCTCTATCTGCTACTGTGTTGTTATTCTGAATTGGATGGAAGTGACTGCGGGATGAGGCTGTACATCATAGATTGCCCCTTTAAAAACTGACTTGGGATGTACTGAAACAATTAATGTAAAGTTGCAACAGCAAATGAAAATGGAATGATGGAAAAATGGTGATGAAACAACACCTTAAATGCATGATTTATAAAGATAGATGGCAAAAATACTGGTTGTTGTCCTTGAGAGGGATTCAAACACATTACAGAGTGGTTCATCACATATCAACAATGCTACATGTGATGCGTCCACGTATTATTATTGCGCTCAGGTGCCTACATCCACATTCACAGGATCTGTCATAAAGATATATGTACATGTAATAAACCACTCTGTAACATGATTGAATGCGTAATTTTAGGGTTATTAGACTGGCTAATAAGAGCTACTCCCATATATTAATGGTTCTCCACCATATAGACTTTCAAACATGACAAATTTCATGATGCAATATATGTTGTTAATAGTGCCCTGTGAAGTCATAGCAAACAACACATTTAAAATAAATGACATGTGCACTTTCGTCAAAGAGAGTATAAGATTTAGAACGCACACTAGAATTGTCACTAATATTGTTTCAGAGTCCAGTGTCATGGTTCTGCAACAGTGCAATGGACACGCAGTACGGCTCATAGACACATGGTCATTCAGATAGTTCAAAAAGTATTAATTTAAGGTGGCTTAGCACAGAAAGAATTCCTCTATTCATTTTTCTCATTTTTTTTGATTTGGTGTTTTCCTACATGCTGATTAAATTTTTGAAATAAAAAGTGGAGGTCCAGAAAATCTACTTTAAAACGGTATATTTTTACCACTTTTTGCCATCAACTTGTATGGTAAAATCATGAAAAATAAAGATTTATATACTTTTTATTTTCTTTGGCCTTATCTATTTTTTTCCCCACATATGTTTTGGTTGTTATATAGTTATAAGAATTATAATATAAAAAAAGAAACTTACTTTTTGAGATATTAAGCAAATATATAGCAATTAATAACAAATACCTTAAGCACTGTGCATTTTGAGGCCTGCGCAAAAATGCAGGTTTTCAGGAGTAATGCGCAGGGTCTTATGAGTGAATGTAAGAATGACGCACGCATAAGATCGTGTTTTAAAATATAGCCCAAAATACAGTATGCCTATGCTAAAAACCTCGGATAAAACCTTTGAAATTAAGTCCAACACTCCTGATATCAGCTCACATGTGTCGGACACCTCTTTCTGTGCTAAGCCACCTTAACCTCCATGTTTAAAACAGGCCACTGCAACCAAAATACTTGATAATCGATTATTGATTTATCAGATAGTCACAAAATTGTACATCTGACACATTAAAATCGAGATCATGCACTTTTAACACTGATGTAATTGCAACTTTGCTGCAACAACTACAAGGGACTCTGAAACCAGAACAGGCAAAAACCCCGCTTTACTGGTGGGTTGGTGATGGTGTGAAGGGTAAATATTTGTTTTTCTTTTCTGGATGTTTAATTGATCAAAACTAGCCACGTGAATCCAATAAATTTGCTGGTAAAAATAAAAGAATAAATTACAAGTGAATTTTCTTTAAGAACCTAGCCAAACTTAATTAGCCCAGTCTGATTGGGTCAGTATTTTTTCTAATTTTTAAAGATTTTTATACCAAATATTTCTCACATTTTTCTCATTCCCAATGTGAAATTTTACAGCTGAAACATGTCCAGTCTTGGAGATATAAGTAAACAGCGTGTCTAATTGTGGCAACCATATAATTATCTACACAGATTTTGCGTTCAAATTGCATCGTTCCGACGATCCATTTCTTAAACACAGTATGGATAACACTACTACGCTCCGGACATTCAATATGTATAGAAGATGTAACGAGAAATTGACACGTTATAAACACCACTTGAGCAATTTTATGGCCTACAGAAATTTTAACATTGTACCTAACAGGCTAAAAATAACTGTAAAACCAGCGATTAAATTACACTGTCAATCAGCAATCGATCATTGGAATGGGATAATTCACAACGCATCCATCAAACTTTTCAATGTACTTATTGGAAGTTGCCGCAAACAAGTTAATTCTTTGTCGTCAAGTTTGCATCAAACTAAAGCGCAACTCAAACGACAAACTTCAAGTGAAACTTTTCTTACAATGATGAATAAAGCTAATGATGACAGCCAAAAACTGGATAAAAAACTCAAACTAAGGAGACAGAAGAAAATGAACAAAATTTGCACTGGTGATTGGTTAGTCAATACTAACTCAAGAGAAATTCATAATAGTGACGGGTGCTTTAATGAAATAAGAAATGAACATTTAGAGAGTGTCAGTGTTTCAAGTAATGACAACAGCACGATCATCTCTGATGTTTCATTGGCACCACACAAAAAGAAACGCAACCGCAGATTTATTCAGATTTCAGATTCAGATTCAGATTCTTTATTTCCATAAAATACAAATAAATACATAAGAACATTATTAGAAATGAAGAACAGAAATTCAGTTCTGATTCCGTGATCAATCTTTCCAAATCCCAATTGTCCGACTCTCAAGTGCGTTTGTTATCCAGAGGTCTAAACTTTTGCCCAAAGCCGCCAGCTCCTAATCAACAAGAACTTCAACAGGATTTAGACGCTTTCTATCGACGTCTACGCCTACGTGAACATTTTGCGGACAATGACACCGAATATGATCCTCAGAGTGAAGAAAGTAAATTTCGCAAAAATAGTACTTGGAAACCTCCTCGACAAAGTCATACGCTGGAAGCATATATTGAAGCTGTAAATCAAGACATAAACAAATCTCTGTCAGACACCGATAGGTTGAAACATAGAGACAATTTAAGTGCTTCTGAAAGGAAAGCTTTGTACTCCCTGAAAACTTCGACAGATCTCGTCGTAAAACCTGCGGACAAAGGTTCCGGTGTCGTCGTGATGGATAGAACTGACTATATCGAAGAAGCAGAAACTCAACTATCAAACCAGTCTGCTTATGAAAAGCTAAGCATAGACCCTACCGAAGACTATGCAAAGAAAGTTACAGAGACTATTCAAGATCTGGAAAACCGTAAAGTAATAGCCGAATCTGTCACTGAATATTTAAAACCAGTTAATACCACTGCTGGTCGCTTTTATACCATGCCAAAAGTTCACAAGCCAGGTATACGAATATTCCCCAAGATGAAGGAATCCAGGCTTGTGCTGATGCTTTGGACAAACGTTCCAATAAGACACCACCCACAGAAGATTTAACCAAATTCATGAAACTGATACTTGAATCCAACAACTTTACTTTCAATAACATCAACTACCGTCAAATAAGTGGCACTATCATGGGAACCAAGATGGCACCATCATTTGCCAATCTCTTCATGGACAAACTAGAAACTCAAATTCTTGAACAATCTCCGTCTAAACCTCTATGCTGGTGGCGCTTCATTGACGACATTTTTATGATATGAGACAAATCCGAGGAAGAACAACAAGCATTCTTCAATTTCTGCAATCAATTCCACCCAAGTATTAAATTCACCACTGAATTCTCTCACAACTCCGTCAATTTCCTTGATGTCGTCGTTCAAATGTCTAATGGAAAGAT
>JXSR01S056191.1:28793-39540 GCA_000969725.1 Ophiothrix spiculata | reverse complement strand
GGGCATAAATTTGTGCTTATTAATTGTAGAAGAGCCACTGGTTGCACAAGGCACACCATCAAAACAAAAGGCAGTTCGGGTGATAATTTTCTGTAAAACTTCACCTTGTATGGATTACCACAGAATGCTGGCTACCCTTAATCTCTTGAACATCTTGCTCTGATAATATGTTATCATTTTGTTTTCAAGTGAAATTTGTTGTCATTGTCAGTGATTGCATGTGTTACAAATTGTCCCTGGTCATTTATATATTGAGTGTAAAGAGCCACAAGACCATATTTGCAAGGCAACAATCTCTAGAACAAAATGTTTCAAGATCTGATGGTGCTTTTAAAAAGAATGATCTGCTGTAAACCCCAATAGTTTCGGGCTCAGTAATTTTTGCGCAAGGATAATTTTGAGCTATTTTGAATCATTTTCTGCACTTGAGATTTTTTTTTTAAGTGCGGCGGTGTATACCACTTTTTGCGCTACTTTTTTTTTTGGGCTGTGCGAATTGAGCGCAAAAAGCGCCAACATTAATGTAGCTCTAAATATATCACTTACAGTATTACACACGTGTAGAAAATCATTCATCTGGAAAGATACCCGTTAGGTCTTGAAATATATTGCTCCCTTGTGGGGGGGGGTGGTACTCGAAAAAAATTGGTAGGTATGTGCCGCACGGATTATCCAACTTAGGGTCTTGCAGAACTGATTTTTGGTCAAAAATAGGGTCTATGAAACTGGTTTTTCTCCAAATTGAGGTCTCAGGAACTGTTTTTTTCTGTGAAATTACGAGTGTTCGAGCTAAAAATCACAAAAAATTAGGTTGAAAACTCCACAAAAACACACTTTTGAGCCATTTTCGTTGGAAATGGGGGTCTTCGGAACTCAAGTTATCTTGAAATGGCCATCTTGGGGAGCGGGAATGGAGGCTTAAAAATGGGGTCTAGAGGGTGGCACATACCCGTACCTTCCATCAATGTAGGGACCACCACCCCCCAGGATTTCCTGTTGTAGTTCCTGTTTGAATCCTTTAAACCAGGGTAAATTTTCAAACATGAATCCACTTTGGTCCAAGCCACGTTATTTCAAAGCTTGGCTGGAGTTACAATAATTCTGGCCCAGCAAAGAGCAGTACTATATGTTGACTTAAAACTGGGGATGAACATGTTCTTCATGTATTATTTTTCTTAACCCATTGATTTACATTAAAAATGTTGATTCATTTACCAATAAACTGCAAGCTAACATCCCATCTCTTAGTTATCTTAGCATGCTTGGTAATCAGGCATGTCCTAATGAACTTCTAGCCACTGATAAGGACGAAGAGGACTATCAAAGATATAGGTAGGTGGTCTTGTTTAGGCCAAACTATAATTTTATCTTTAGGCAGTGTGAACTAAATTCCAGAGTGCAGAACCTCATTGTAGCAAATATCAACCCCAACCATATGTATTTTTGTTTTGTCCAAGAAACATTTGTGTGGCTGGCCAATTGTCAAGTCTTCAGCAAAAACATTAAGCTTTTGTGGTCTAGTGGAATAGCACAGGATTTAGAATCAGTAAGTGAGTTCGAACCCTGCTTAGGTCAACAGTTTACATATATGTCTGTGGGTATGGCATTTAATCTTGATTGTGTAATGGGGAGCTTTTTAGGGGAATACTATGATCTGAGTGCTAATAATAATAATAATAATAATAAAACATATTCAAGAAACGCCCAAAACAAATGTCACTGAGCACTTTACAAAATGTGAAACACAAGGCATGACAAATAAAACATCAAAGAATATCAAAAACCTTAAATCTACAGCACATAATATGAAAATGGTCCGTGACGCAACCTTAGAGACACAAAGAGAAACAGCGTCAGAGGATGCGCGTGAAGCAACAGATTGCGTCACGAATCAATTTCAAAGCAAAAACAAGTTAAAAACATTTTAAAGTCAACTCAATAATATTAAAAAGTTATAGCACAGTAAACATATTTATATTCATAACATCTAAAAGTTGAATCCAGCTCAACATTTAAAAAAAACGATAAAAACTACGGCGTTCCAGAAACTTCAAAATATAAACACAAAACAATAGTACAAATATTGCACCGCGAAGAAAATGGTATGGCATCCTGAGACTATACATGCAGATGTGATATAATTTACATAGGGGAGAGGTTCCAGAACTTCACCCTATACAATTATAAAAGAAAGCAAATGATAAAAACATTAAAGACATCAGATTCATAAATTGGAGATCCATTGGAAACAAAGCTGATGAGTGGTCACAAAACGGCGATATATGAAAGATCGGCACAGCGATCATGCGATACTAAGGGGAGAGGTTCAAGCACTTCACCCTTAGTGAGATATATATATACAATGCACACACTAAAATATCGATGACATCTCACTATGCTGGCAAGATCCTTGGAAACAAAACACATGAAAATGGAGTGAAAATGGCAGCATTGAGGGGAGAGGTTCCAGAACTTCACCCTCATTTCATATTTGCTCCTCAAAAAATAGATAATAAAGCAATATATAGGTTAGTGTGTAGCTAAAGGCTTTGTAACACATCACCTTATAGAACCACACGTACGCATAACATACTTATTCCCACAATTGTTTTGGTTTATTATTTATTGTACATTCAACACGTTGTCCATATGGTTTGTCAGTTATGTATACATTTAATTCATTATCCATATCTGGGTCATTCCATGTCAAATCACCCCAAAAAAATTGAAATTTACACCTCACCTTCCTCAAATTAGCTCAAATTTGGTTTGCAGGGTTATTTTAACTTGAAAAGCCGAAATTTCAAAAATGAGCGCAATCGGACGTACAGTTTTCACGTTATGACTCGTCCAATTTTGCAGATTTTCGCAAAAATGAACGCGCTCGCAAATACGAAAACGACCATATCTCCGTAACCGCTGAACCAAATTAGTTGAAATTGGTGTCTTTAAAAAGCTAATGGCACAAGCAATTCAAATTTGCCATAATTTTTCATGTAGGAGAAGGTTAAAGCATAATAACCTTGAAATATTTAATTTGACCTTGTGTAACAAAACCATACGAGAATTTTTTCGTTGGGTAATATTCCCTGGGATGTTTTGTACATCATATCAAAAAACTACAGAGGTAATATTTTTTGTTTGTTTTCTAGCTCTTTTCAAACCTAGCTATGTGTAAAATCCCTATACCTACAACATAGACAACAATTTTATACGAAATGTACAGGAATAGATAAAACGTGGTAAAATCATTGCCTGTGTTGTAGGTATAGGCATTTTGCACATAGCTAGGTTTGAGAAGAGCTGGAAAACAAACAAAAAATATTACCCCAGTAGTTTTTTGATATTATGTACAAAACATCCCAGGGAATATTTTCCAACGAAAAAATTCTCGTATGGTTTTGTTCCACAAGGTCAAATTCAAGGTCAAATTAAATATTTCAAGGTCATTATGCTTTAACCTTCTCCTACATGAAAATTTTTGGCAAATTTGGATTGCTTGTGCCATTAGCTTTCTAAAGACACCAATTTCAACCAATTTGGTTCAGCGTTTACAGAGATATGGTCGTTTTTGTATTTGCGAGTGCGTTCGTTTTTGCGGAAATCTGCAAAATTGGACAAGTCATAACGTGAAAACCATACGTCCGATTGCGCTCATTTTTAAAATTTTGGCTTTACAAGTTAAAATCACCCTGCAAACCAAATTTGAGCTAATTTGAAGGAGGTGAGGTGTAATGCATTGGGTGAATTGACACGGAATGACCCATCTTGGTGGTTTGGCACACCATCAGTATGTGGAACTTTTGTATGTTATTGTACGTTTTGGCTCTAGGCTGTGATGTGTGACAGAGGCTTTAGGTGAAGTGGTTGTGATGATTAACGCATTAAAGCGAAGTGAATTTCCTTATATATAGTGCATATCCACTATTATTAATGTTATTATTTAAGAACATTCAAAAGTTCTTAATAATAATAGCCCATTATTCATTAATAAGTGTGAATAATTAGCAGGCCTTGTATTTTGAGCTGTGCGAGTGCGATAGCACACTATCACACACCTGAAATAATCTTGAGGAGTGTAAATCTGGTGAAATTATACGCAATTGGATACGAAATGCCCCCCTACAACACCTGAATATCTTGAAAAGTGCTATTTGAAGCCCACCAGGTATTTTCTAAATACAAGGCCTGGAGTAGTGGATCTTTTTGAGAATTCCTGAAGCATTTTTAGTAGCAATAGTATACACATATTGACTAAATTTGAGGAGCATGGTTAAAATTATGAAATTATTTCCCCTTGGCGATATCAAAAACCATGAATATGCCTTGAGCGAAGCTGAGCTAATCAGAACATAACTTAAAAGGTTTCATGTGTTGTTTGTTTCTTAGGCGCTGGAGCACAATCAGGCCATAACTTTGTGGGGCTGGTCGCTACCTGGCCTCAGCGTTGATTTTCCAAGATGGCAACCGTAGGCTTGATGATGCACTTCTAAATAATTACAAAACATGTTATGAATATTATTCAATAATCTTGAGGTGATCAATGAAGTCTACGTCTCAATCTTAGAAAAATAAGGCTGTGGCCAGGATGCGGCCGACCGCACAAAATTGTGGCCTAATTGTCCTCCAACGCCTTATACCTGTATTCGATTTATGTACCTTTATCACTTTCTAGACAATCCAAATCCTATATCTTGTTTTTTTTATAGGTATTTTGTGATTTATAGGGTACCAAAATTACGTTTCTTAGACTCTCGTCCAGTAAAAGAGGCGGAGAGAACAGAGGCAAAAAGAGTTGGAGCACTTATGGTAGTTGTCACTGTAACAGATGAACCGGTAAGATACATGAAGAAAATTTTTCCAAAAAGAAATTTATCTAAGCAAGTTTCGAGTCTACTTCTTGTTGTGTTGTTGTAGCAAGCAGTAGCATTTAATAGGGTTGTATATGCTGATTCACATATTTATTGTATGGGTTCTCCTAAAAAAGTTTTTTTTTTCTGTCAGTGTTGTGCTTCTGTAGTCAAATAACATCACAATGTTCACTTGAATTGACGTCCACCGCAATAAGTACTCCTCACCAGTGCATTTACTGGTTTACAAAATGTTTTTGTACTTTACAAAATATAAGGTTTCTCAAAATACCTGATATCCCAGGCCTAACATGTTTGAAAGAAGGAAGTCCTTTGATAAATATTCAAATCATTCACATGTTAGTTTATTTTGCCACACCAAAGTATATTGAATCACTATACAAAAACAATATCTGGCCAATGTTTTTCTTATCAAATTATTAAAATTTAAGTGGAGGAACTACATTTCATTCATGTATGTACTTAAAAATACTGGGGATTTATAGTGCGCTATATACATGAACTTCCATTTGAAATTTGCAGGGGCTCATCAAAAGCTCTACTGAAGTTCTTTAGGGGAGAGATATTAAAATTTAGATGCAAAATACCATCATGTAACACACTCTATTAACTTAGTTCCCATACAGCATTTGAGAGGAGCAGGGTGGCTCAATAGAGCTCACTCCCCTCAAACAGAAGTCCATAGCTATATGCCTCCCAAATTTGTAATTCCACTCGGCCTCCGCACACTTTACAGGAGGTATACACTGACCACTGTGTCCCAAGTAAGTCCCATTCAATACCAAGCATCATTTCAGGTTTTGCGGCAACCTCTAGGGGCGCTGAACCATGATCAGCCCACATACGCACCATCGCTGTCCGGATCAGCTCCCCGAGAATAGCAGTAAGTTCCTTGTCCAAGGGAATTTCAAGCACACTCAACTTTTTGCACCAGCAGGGTTCCAACTCAGGAGCTTATGCTCCACAGCTAGGCGAGCGCCTTACCGTGAGTTGACTGCTTATAACTTGACTGCTTATGGTGGTAGAGTCATATCAGCATGGATAGAGGGGGGGGGGGGATTCTGTCATCAAAATCTGTTTGCAATAATTCTGTGTGATACCTATTGACTGCTTCCGATGTTGCAAATTGGCAAATCATGCACTTATACTGAACTCGATTCATTTTTAAAATTGCCTTTGCAAAAAACACCACACAACATTCATTCTGCCCGTGTCCTGATAATTTGTGGCTTTGATGCGGTATGAGGGACAATTTTATTGCAAATGTTCTAGGCTGTTCCACCTGACTAATCACATGTTAACACTTATAATTAGGATATCTTGCTTCAGAATAAGCTATTTATTACCCTTGGCGAGTTTGAAAAAAGACATAATTTCTTCTAACTGATGTTACTCCGATTGCGTACATCATTTTTCAAAATTTTCGTTTTAAATGGAAGCTGTTGAGTTGGTCTTTTTATATCAGTGAACAAAGTTATGATGACATTTATAGATGTTGTGTAAACAAATCACAAAGTTAAGTACTAACCATTTTGATACACACTGTATATATATAGGATAGAGTTTCTTCTTCCCATTGATACCAAAGTTATGGAAATGGTCGATAAATGACATCTCAAGGATATGGCCAACCTGAAATAGATGGTTGTTTAAGCATAAATACAAAATGGAGTTTTTCAATAGAGAAGATCTCTATGATGACAGTCTCTGGATTGTCATTTTAAAGTTGGAGAAATATATTACTTTGTTAAGTGAATAAGTAAGGATCCATCTAGGATCCCATTATAAAGTTAACATAATTGGACATCATATATCATTTTCATTTTTTTTTAGGATGTTGGTGTTTCAGCGGATAAAGACGAAAGATATAACCCATTACCGGAGGACACAAAGAATGGCGATCAACATCAAGGTATGAGAAAAGGTCAAATGCCATTCTACATATAAAATGTTGAAATCCTTAAACAAGTTGAAGTTCAATCCAAAACATTCAAAAATAAGCAGCATGCACCACAGCGTTGAGCAAGGAAGTTTAAATGTAGTTTCAGAAGCAATCAATATAGCGCTATGTTTGTTTTTAAATGTGATCAAGTGAACTTCAATTGTCGAAAGATTATTCAACATTTTGTAAAAAATTGAAACTAAAAGGGGTTAATCCTTTATTTGCTAGATTCATTACAAAAACATGTATTCTGGTCTTAGATATAGAGGAGAGATACCATTCTTCCTATGCCACCATATGTTATGGTGTTGTCAATTATGGGGTTCGAGTTGGGATATTCGTCCCTCAATTTCAAGTGCTGAACTGCAAATCATCCCCCTGTATTGATAATTCAGGTAGATATTTACAAAGGAGAAAATGCACAATTTATATTATGCATACAGTGTCATTCATATCTTGTTATTCTCCATGTTCTTCTTAGATAATGTATATTTCATGAAATGATATTGTCAGATTATAGAGTAACCTATTTCCAACATATGTTTTGGGAGGACCACGACTCAGCGCTGTTTTTATTCCTGTATGGAGACCAAATTGTGGTTATTAGGGTTTGTCCCTAAGTTGCATCGAAACGTGTCGCAGTTGTAGCGAATCCAAACCTGATGTATCTGTTTTGTTTTTGCGCACATTTAGTGTATATGCACACTCTGGTTAAATCAAGCTGCACCTAAAATGACACATCTTTAACGAGGTCTAAGAAGATGCACAATAATAAATATAGCATTGTGGTTAGTGGAGATACAGCTTGTCTCGATCGAGTGAATCCAAATACCCCCAATTTGAGCGCATGGCTGATGGCACCATTACACAGGCCAGTATAGGAAGTTTGTGATCTCCATTCTATATTTATGATTTTCGCACATTACTCTATATGTGTCAATTTCCACCAAATTTCAAATCAAGTTTGATTCATGATATAATGCAGATATGTTGCATGTACAACATTTTGTTTGAAATCTGCGCTATTGGTGTATGAATGTCTACAAATGGAAATAGTTCATATTGATATATATAGTGCATTAATAAAATTTAAGTGTGTTGAAACGCAATCATTATTTCAAATAGTTTTATCTACCTTGGAAGAAACCTGAAAAAAATATTTTCAAAAAAGCTATTTATGGGTTATGAAAGACTATTTATGGAGTTTGAAAGACTATCCTTTGAAAGTTATTTATAGCTGTGTCATTTAACTTATGTGCAAAATAACTTTTACGCACGCATCAAACTTACACACACAAGCTATTACGCTCATATACCAATCACTTGCATTTATGGTTAGCATTGTGTTTCTGTGTATTTTTTGATTCGACTAATGATTATATTAGGCCATTGGGCAAGAAGAATTACATCATTCTGAAATTTATTCATGCAATATATAAAACAATTATATACTGACATTTTTTCATATCACTGGATTAAAACTATGGTCCTTCAGTGACTAAAATTTATTTATTTCACTTTGGGGCTCCGCCCTTCAGTAAAATAGCTTAATTTTACTCATTTGATGTCCATAGTTTAAACCAGAAATCTTCAGGTCAGTTAACTATCTTTATATTAGTATCAACACTCTAGCCCTAATGAAGGTCCATTCATAGTACGCCCCAACTACAGTGCAATACGGTAAATTTACCAGTATATCAATAATGTTGCCGCACTATGCTACATGTTGTCACAATTTAAATTCCAAATGATTTCCTTTTATCGGCACACTGCTCTGTGGTTTTTGCCGCCAAGCATGCAGTGCAGTTGCGGCATGCTATGAATGGACGATCAGACAGCAAAATTCATAAATTCATCGATGCGCTGTTCAACATTACAGATACAGAGAATGGATTTTTCAGCAACATTGCAGACAAAGGGGAGGTGATTGCCCTCTTGCTACACTGCTTTATCAGCTATCTTCATCATAATTATAAGTTTTTCCAAAATCATAAAGTTAACTGAAAAATGGTAGTCATACGATTAATGAAGTATGTAATTTTTTTCAGGGGATTTTGAGGAACACTTTTAAAATAATAAAAAATGGGGTGTAATTTTGAACCTTGTTACCATGGTTACATGGGAATAACATTTTTTTACTATATGTTTAAGGTGCAAGGATGAGGTTTATAGGCCTATTAAGTTGTATTAGGATGAAACATATTGTACTACTGTTATGACAGGGGTTTTGATTATTTTTGCAGGCGGGCCATGTTGGGATTACAAACTTGAGTCTCTGAGCTAATAAACATGTCATCCTTTTCTATGCCTGTGTGCATGTCTATATCATTCAGGTACTCAAACCGTCACTTGAGAAACTGTGTACTGTTACAATGGCAATGCATTGTGATAGTTAATAGGTTTTGAGGAAAAATTATACATTTTGGTCCCATCAAAAACTTGACTCTAACCATGACCCTAACCTTAACACATCCCTAACCCTAAAAGTTTTGGATGATACCTTCACCTA
Source organism: Ophiothrix spiculata (assembly GCA_000969725.1). NCBI lineage: Eukaryota > Metazoa > Echinodermata > Ophiuroidea > Amphilepidida > Ophiotrichidae > Ophiothrix > Ophiothrix spiculata. The sequence goes on along the minus strand of JXSR01S056191.1, from coordinate 30,218 downwards.
AAGTATACTTGTCCATTTTTATTTGACCAGTGGCGACCAATGTTTGGTAAACATTTATGCAAACATATCAGCAATCTCAGGATCCTAAAATATAGCGAATATAAAGTAAAAGGCTTTTGTAAAATACAAATGAAACCAATCTCAGTTGAATCTATTTTGACAAGAATTGCAGATAATGATCTTGTTTCAGTTTAATTATTGAAGGCACTTTGCTTTTTTTTTAGATAACATCATTAACCAGAATGCCCTTCAGACAGGAAGCAATTAATGTCTAAATGTGTCAAGTTAGGTTGACTTTGTTGTTAGATCCTTGATTATTAGTTACATGGTTGAGTAAACTCTTTTGCCCATGCAGCTCAAGCATCTAAATTTTATTTTAGATGATACCGATTTTTTGAATCGTGCTGTAAGTTTTATGAATTGTGATCAGTACGGTGCCCATCATTCACATTAAATTTTGGACTGGTCTTTCAAATGAAAGTCTTACTCCAGTTTCCAATTGCTAGTGTTTTACATAAACATAGATACTGTAGAGTTTTTCTAAAATAAATAAATAGAAATTCAAATTTCTTACATCCAATTTTGATAAAAGTTAACACAACATTTACTTCAAACATAACAATTACACATTCAAATGTTCTTCTTTTTTGTAATTTTAACAGTGTCATTAGATACATAAATGCTGTCAAAAAGGTTTCTTTCTGAAAGTGCATGAAATGATTGATGTAGCAAAATACTGTATTGATTTTATTTCCATGAAATGGTATCCTGCAGATGACTTGTACCAAATAGGGAAGATTGTGACATAGTGCTATTTCCATAAAGCCATAGGTGTAACTACCTTTTAAGGAGGCTAGTTCAAATGTGTGATAGTACAGTGCACGCACCAGCATAAATTCAGGAAATAACGGAATGTACATCCTGGATTGTAATGGTCAGTTGACGTGTGTTTCATGGAAGTTGTTGGAAGTTTACATTGCATAATATTTGTGGTTATATGGTCATACTAGTGGGTCAATTTAAGAGCAAATATATTTTTTCAATGTAGACATGTGCTTTCATCAGAAGTCATATAGGTTGCATATGAAACAATGTAAAAGAATTATTAGTTTTTATTTCCCAAGCAAGTTTATAGAAATGAAGAGCTATTATTCCTGAAACTTGGTGTGTGCACTTGGGTGGGGTAGATTGTTGACGCCAAAAAACGTCATAGTCATGACAATGTCATCAGGGGTCATTCAAGGTCAAAGAATTAGGTCAAATGGGTTAAACCTTGTTTCCGTATTAAAAAACCTTAGAAAACCCTTTTAAATAGCATTATCTAAAAAAGATGCATCTCTCCTGTGCTTGCACACCCTCCTCTGCTTTGGTATTCATTAACTTTTGGCCAGTGTCAAGTGGCTAGATGGCATAGTTCCCTTAGCC
>JXSR01S056188.1:0-37928 GCA_000969725.1 Ophiothrix spiculata | reverse complement strand
CGTGCATGGGTTAAAAACAGGGTAGGTAGGTCGGAATTTTATTTTTTTCCCCCCAAATTTTTTAAAACAATTTTTAAGTGTATGTTTCACATACAAGAACACAAAATATACAACACATATACAAAAACATCTTAACTTTTTCTGTAACACATCTTTTATTTGTCATTTTGAATGTCCTGCAAGCCATATCTCTGGCCCCCATAAATCGATTCCCATCAAATTTGGGATTTGGAGGTTTTTTACCATGCTCAAAAAAATAAAAATATTTAGGGTCGGCGGTAAATATATGGTTGGTCGGGTTACGCCAAACAAACAATTTTTTTTTTAGGCCTAACTTCAGTACACACAGAAAACCTGTGATATCAAGATATTCAAGTTCCTTTTCTTTCTCTTTTCTTTATTTTTTGAGGGGGACCGTCCCCTCCACATGAAATTTAGGAGGGGACAATTTAGGAGGGGACGTCCGCTGCCTATTGGGAAAAACCCAAACAATAGTCAGAGATTGGATTAATGCAATACTGCCGTAACCTTGGTAATTAACATTTCAAAATGATTCAAACCAGTAAAATAACAAGGTTTTTTTAACAAAAGAAGAATTTGAAAAGAAACCATGGACATCCAAAATACCACTTTTTTATTTTTTCTCTTTAAGAGAGCACCATTGCATAGAGTGGACATTTTGGTGAATCAGTATTGTCTCTGGTTAATCCAGTCGTTTACCTCGATCAAATGACCGCAAATGGATCACATGACTATTCAATTTTCTAACTGTACTGTCAAAATATTTTTCTAATCTGTACTTCTCCTTTATCAAACAAAACACTACATTAAATTCTGAAATTATCATTAGAAGAGTACGGTAGATAATATTAACACAGTTAGTGCACAAAATGCAAGATACAATAAGATTGACAACTCACTAGCAAAGACTTTTCATATATGTAACATACACAGTTAAGACTGAGTTATTGATGATACATTTTTCAATTAATCATGGTGACTGCTAGAAGTTATAAAGTATCAGCAGTATGAGGATTTTGAAGTCCTAAATGGCCGAAACAAAGTTGGGAACAGTCAGGGGAAGAATACCCTACTCTTCATGATAATGAATGTGATAACATGTACAGGGATCACTCTTTTGTACATGGGATGATGACTTTGGGGGTAAAATCAGCCTAATTTTGACGAGTTTTGACACTTAGCCCCATGCACAAGTCAACAAGCCCCCTTAAGCCCCCCGCAAGGAAATTTCCTGGACAAGCCAGTGTACGTCCCCTTTGAAGGAGATCAATCTGTCATGAAATTTTACCCAACTCAAAAAGGGGGAAGATTGAATATCTGACCCCATGCTCCTATCCCATTGGTAAAGATTCTCAGATTCCAATGAAGCCCTCCCCCGGGATCGAATCTGGTCCCATGGCGTGCAAGGCAAGATTGCTGACCACTACCTGGCAATCCCAGGCAAATTTTTAAATAAACTTTCCTTGTGTACAATATCGAAGACAGACCAAATACAATACGGACTAACTCCAGTCAATAGAAGCACCGACAACATTAATACAATGATATCGTCCAAAAGTTATGATTGCAAAATGCACAATGTTATAAAAATTATGAAATCATTCCTAGTGAATGTAAAGAATGATGAAGTTGTGAACATGACATTTGCAAACAATTTGTTATTAACATCACTTTTGTTACATATATTCAACATGATTTAACCCTAGTCCTCCTGAGCTATTTTATGTAACATAAACTCAGAAGAGGGGAATTGTTGGACCTCCTCTATCCATTGACACCAAAATTAGCACATTGATACCAAAATGAGCACCACTGAACTTCATATGATGTCATTATGATGTCATCAATCGGCATACCCTCACAAATGTGAGCTGTAATTGAAAATATATAATTACAACCAAAATCAATATTTTGCTAAAAAAATTGCAAAAAACATGGTATTTTTGCAGGATTTTGTTGTTGTTGAATAAGTAAGGAAATGATGATTCTTAACTACATAGCAAGTTTGATGCATGTCATTAAATGGACAAAAAAGAATCATGGGATTTCATCAACCCCTCCACCTACTATCTTTGATTACCCCATATACAAATGACACCCTCAAAAATCACCCCACATACGTTAAAAGGTGCGTAATCGATGTTAAAACAATTACATAGCATTTAGCACAGTTTATTTGGCAAAGAAGGTTGTTTTAGACAAATCTAGGGACATGGGGGGGGGGGGGGTACAACAACCCCCACCCCTCTTCAGAGGATAAGGGTTAATCACACAACTCATACATGATATAATAATCACAGGTACAACAATTCTGAACACATTAAAGAAACAATGGTGTTACATAACAATTATCACACATACCAGTTTCTTCAAATTAAAAGTGAAAAAAAAAATGAAATTTGGCAGAAATAGATACAAAAATATTTAACAAGTAACTCAAGAGTATCAAAACTAGTTCATACCTACATATATTCATGATAAACCCTTCAATGGTTTGAATTTTAATTAATGAAAAATGTGAACCATTTTTGGATAGTATACCTGTATCATTGTTTAGGATAACTGCATCCCTCTCAAAATGCAATATTTTACAATGATAATATTTATCAATTATGTGTGTAGCCCATAGCTATTTAGGCATTAAGAATTTATAAATACAAATCGTTGAGAATAAACCATATTCTAGACAGAGTAATGTACTTGCAATAAAAAGTAAATTGGTTTCATTTTGTGTTTGATGACGATGAAATGTAAACCTCATTATCTTGTAATGTTTGAATGTTTCATAAACAAACAAGCAAACATGTTTTTCTTCTCATGTAAAATTTGATTAATATTTTGCACATAAATTGTGACCAAATCAATGCAGAAGGGCTGAACTTTGACTGCTACCCAATCCACCAGCCTACCGGCACTGAACGCATCAAAATTCAGCAGGTGTGTACATTGATTTGACCAGTTCGCATTTACTAACCATTTACCAACTATTTGGTCATACAATAAACTTTCATATGATCAAAGTTATTATTTCTAAATTTTCACACACTTATTTCTTGGTATTCCATTTCAAAAAATATCATTTTCAAAAATATGTCAAATCATATATCCTGGATGCTGGGGATGAATCTTATTTGAACCACCAGGTAGAAATTGTCATTTTGAAGGAACAAAAAAAAAGAAGTGGATTTTAAAAATCAGAAAAGGAATAAATAGATCTTCAGCTGATTTTACCTTTAAAATTTTCCACTTTCTATATTTCCAAATTCTTTGCATACACCTGTATTATTTGGACATTTTTAATAATAAATTAAATGAGGCATATTTATTTATTTATAACATTTGGCTGAAAGCCAGACTAATCCCAAAAGTGCAAATGCCTTAAATTCAAGGGACACCTCCATAGTGTGAAAGACGAAATAATGGAAAGAATTTTTGATTTTAGATGCAGGAGGAAACCGAATTGCCCAGAAAAAACCTGCAAGGACGAGTATAGATCGACAACCAAATTAATGTGCAACCTTGGTCCGACCAGGAATCGAACCCAGGCGGCAGTGGTGAAAGGCAAGGGAAGAAATGCTGCGCCAACCAGTTCCCATATATTGCCTATGCCCCTTTTGGATCCAGACTTCAAAAACTATATCAAAGTAACTATTCTTAGTCATTTTTGTAATGCATTTTAATTTCATTAAAATTTTATATTAAAATTTACATTACTTACTATCAGTGAAAGTGCGGGCTTCGACAATATCTGACGACGGTCCAGGGCCATTCTCGTTAAAAGCTTCCACTCTGAAACCATACCTAGTGTATGCATCCAGACCTCTCACGGTGTAACTAGTCCCCGTGACGGGTATCTCCTGCTCTCGCGTAGCTTGGCCCGTACCGAGATCGGCGTAGAAGAGATGATAGTTGACGATATTGCCAAACGTTGAGCTGGGCGGTTCCCATGATACCAGTACTGCTGTGGCTGATTCCGACAGTGCTACCAAGTTCTGCGGGGCATCGGGTACTTGTTCTGATAAAATAAATAGCATAACATTTGATAATTTGAAAGTGTGAATAACTGGACTACCATTTAATATGATAATTAGTGCTAATTATTACATTTTATTTACAGATAGGAGGATGTTATTCAACCATATTGCAGCACTAAAACTATCATTTCATTAACCTTGTTGACTCTTTTTGTTTTTGGTCTTAAATAATGATTTAAATATGTTTTTTTATTTGTCCAGTTAGCTTAAAGTAGAGTTTCATTTACTCTTATCAATAATCGGTTGACATAATCGGCAAATTAGTGGTTTTTAATGATTTCTGATTCAGAACCGATTAAGGTAATAATCGGCGCTAATTCAAAACCTACCGATGCAACACTACTCACTAACACTAACAACTTAAGTAATTTGGCACAGACAAATTATGACAACTTACATAGGCCTACTGTTCACCCAGCAAGTATTATTTCTCACTCTAGTTCAATAGCAAGTGAAACAAAGATAATTTTCTTGTGTGTATAAAGACTAATATATATATTGCATTACAATACTTCTAGTCATTGACCAAATCCTAAAATCGATGCCTAAGATAATAATCTCAATTTAATATAATATGCAAAGCAATTATATAGGATTTAATCCAATATTAAAGTAAGCCTTCCTCTGTCATCATCTGTCAGTTGTGGAGCATCCTTACATCATAACAATCCTTGGCCAATTCAGGGAATTTACCTAAGCTAATCACGAACAAATGTGACCGTCCATCCCATACCAGCCGGAAATGCAACCTCTTGTCATTTTCACTTTTTTAAATTATCTGCAAAGACCATGCTATAAGGATTAAAATGACCTTCACATGATCTCCAAAAGTCAAGTTATGGTCCGTCAAAGGTTTTTTAGGGACTAAAATGTATTAACTGAGATAAACACGTTCAAAGATCAGTAAGTCCTATATTTTCTGTTGATTGTCCGAAAAAATAAACAGATATATTTCATATTTCAGATTATTTTTGAAATGAAAGTTATCTGGTGTTTTGTAGTAAGCACAAGGATTATGAATCTGTGAAAAAGTCAATTTCAGCAAATCACGACCTTGAAACATATTTTCACCTGTAGTGCAAAATGAAGTTTGTTGCATTTACGGCTCCTTTGGATTGGACGGCCACAAATCATTTTTGTCTTTTGAACATTCATTTTGTATCTAGTAAATTAATGCTATTTGATGCTTTGATTGTGGGGCTTCCACATTCTCTCATCTAAAAAACAAAATTTGCTACCCATGAAACCTGGCTAATTTTTACGATCAAACTTACCGACGGCTAGTGTCTCAATGTTAAGGTCGTCGGACTTTTCGCCTTGCCCGTTCTCGTTGATAGCATATGCGTAGATGGTGTATCTGGTTTCGGGCAACAAATCATCTATAGTCCACTGCAGTCTGTTGCTGGGTACATTGCTTACTATTCTTTGCCTGTGGAAAAGAGAAAAAATTAACACTTGCATGGATATTTTTTTCAACTGAAATATTCTCAACTTGGAGCTTTTAAATAAGACTTGAACCCGGGAGACTTTCCCCTTATTCATCAAATGCTCTAGCTGGGAGAAACATCTTCATCCCAGGCTCTTATCAATTGAGCTAACAAGTCTAGATGGTATCGTAGGTCAAATCCAAATGAAATCAATGTTAAAGTCACCCATTACATATACGGATTCAGTGGGTTAGGGTAAACAGATACTCTGCCAAATGAGGCTACATATCACATAAGCACTAGCTTGTATTTTAAAGCTAACAGTTAAAATCAGTGAATATACTAAAATACAGATCTACTCAAATACTAGTAACCAAAACCATATCAATGTGAAAAAAAATCAAAAATTAAACAAAATGCATTTCTGTTACAGTAACTTTCCCAGACTGTTATCTTTATATATCTACACTTAAACTATTTACCAGTAAAGTTGTCAAAAGGCAATACCTGACTTGCATGTGTTAATTGCTTCCCCCCCCCCCCCTGGACCATGCACTCTAGCATTTTACCATTCTAGCATTTTAACAAATCATTGACCATCACAAAATTTGCAATCACATTCAATACATTATCAATCTACAAATGACTTCATTGTAATTCCGAGCACACCGCTAAGTCAATGTCATGCAGGCAACTCAGCGGAGTCAACCAAAACTTTGCAATCATATTTTCCCCCTTGCCCATCCACAGAATTACCCCATTAGAATTCAAAGCACACGGAACTGCCAATGTCAAGAAAACCCTTACAATGCTCACATCAGTGAAGGAGAAAAATCCTCAAAATCATTCTTTGCAATCCATAATATCTATTTAAATTCAAATCACATACTAAGACCATGGACAAATCCTTTCATATGCCAACGCATTCTATCATTACCATATGTTAGAATATCATAATTTACAAGAAAAGTACTAGTGAAGGAATTTATACAAAATACATATGATGGGAGTTAATGGTTGGTGCTGCTTAAGAAACGGGTGGTTAAGTATGTGGAAGCATGTGTTGGAATGTTCAGTTCAGTTCAGTTCAAACAGTTTTATTTTCCATAATATGAACAAATTAAAATAGTAAAAAGACAATTAAAATACAAACAAAAAATTATGGGGGATGTGATAAAAAGGCCAGAAAGGCCAGAGGTAATCACAACCCTTAAAAAACACATATAATATAACAGAATCAAAGACAAAACACAAGTAACCTATACATAAACCAAATTTTGTGGTAAACCTCTTTATAACGAAAACTAATATATCAAGATTTCACAGTGGCGTGCCCAAAGGGGGGCCGGGGAGCATGTGCCCCCCCCCCCATTTTGATGAGTCAGTCAGAGGAAAAGGCCCATTTGGGGATCTTAACAATAAAAAAATCACAAGAAATAGTTTTAAATGTTGTAAAAATCGTTGAAGAACTTGGCGCCATTGAGATTTCAGCTATAAAGAAGTATTTTTCCTTTACTGTTTCTTTGTTCTAAATTGTTTTGAGAATCTTGGTAGAACAATACTTACGTATTAAGAATTAATTTCTTGCTATAAGTTTCCACTGTAAAGTAATACAGTAAAGTTCATCTGCCTTGTATGAATGTATCTGCCTTACACAAATATATACTAATGGCCTATTCATAGAGTCAATTGATTATATCCCTATCAGCTTCCCGTTTTAACATTTGGGTTGATGAGGCAATAGAAGTAAAGGAATATGCTCAGACAATTCCATGTGATAAGGACCGTGCATCTGCATATTAGCTCAAAAGCTATTGTAGAGCTTCTTATTAAAATTAAAATTCAACCCATCACCATCCAACAACAACCATTATAACTGCTAATTTCAATTTATAAAAACATACATTTAATTAAAGCAGCAATTTATATCGTATCACATATCCAGCATGGTCGCTTAATGCACTGTGTTACACAACACTTAAACAGAAACTATTTTGACCACCATTATAGGCACTCAACTAAAGTGCTTGCTTATTAAGTCGACACCATAAAGGCAACACTACCGGGGGTACTCAAATTTGGTTTGGATAGGGACGTGCATCTGGGAAAATTGAAAAGCCACCCATCTAAATACCAGTTTTCAAGATAAAGGGACCCATACATAAACCAAATCTCCAAAATTGTGAGTCAAATTTAATCAAACCAACATTTTTTCAGCCCAAATTTGCACTGTTTTGGCAAAATTATCGAAAGTTTTGAGAAGAAATGTAAAAAAGTTGCTCCATTTGGCGCAAATGTTAGAAAACTTTGAAAAATGAACCCATCAAAATACCACATTTTGCAAAGAAAAAGGACCAATTGAAATACCAGAGATTCTGGTTTTGTTACCCGAATTTGCGGCACGTCCCCATAACCCATTTTGCCTTTTGTACTAAGTAGCCCCCCCCCCCCCCCGGCAACACTACCTACAAGCCTCTCAGTGCTACAAATAGCCAGGCCATGAATATCTGGCATTAGAAATGCATTAAAACTGACACTTGCACGGCTTTTATATACTTTGCAGTTTTGCTAAATTAACCCCTGGTGATTTTCACAATGTACCTAGTAGCTTTTTATTTTCAAGTACTATGATATGATCCATCTCGCTGATCAATACAGGAAATTGGGGGATGTTAATGGCGTACAAACATCGTCAAACTACTTTTTGCTCAAGTACCATTTTCTCCTGCGAGGCTGTTTCTGTTCATCACTTCATTATCTCTCATTCTTCCCATTGTCATGCATTATATCATCTCAAATTTTCATTTTGTAGTAGTTTTTTTTGAACAGGTTTTAACTTACTGCAAACTTCCTACACTTTGTTTTATTCTCCTTTCTGTCATACTTATCTCTCAAAATATATTAACTAAGTAAACTACGATTAAAACTGCCAGTTTTGTTTAAAAATTTTACTTGTTTTGAGTTTAGCCCCCATTCCCATATTAAACAGAGTATGCTAGTTCAAATGTGCTGTAAATGCATAACAATGCATTTAATAATCGTTTGTAAAATACTTCGTTAACCCTAACTGATCATGAAACTTTTCTCGTTTCTAGCCTATCTCCTCGAAAAGGGAAGGGTGCTGAAAAATGTGTATTTTCACCAGGATTCGAACCAGTGACCTCCCGTTTCCCAAGCGAGTCATACCCGTAGCAAGCCACCGCGGAGACGTTGCCCGGCCAGCGATTTGGTCCCTGCATATAACCCCCGTCTGTGACGTATCTGGACTTAGCGCATTTTCGTGATTTTCTAAAGTGAGATTTAGTGAGATCTGGTTCTGTTAGGGTTATCTTATTACTTACTCTATTCACTGGAGTCAAAAGTATATTTAATTCCCACATGAGAAAATTACAATCTGTAACAATGCATTTCTGATAAAATGAGCCAAAGCCAAAGAAAAACGTGAGACTTGTTTGCTTTTGTCAAAGACAATAACCTATCCCATACTTCGAAAGGTCTCTTTTGTGCAGTTAGATTAATTCAATACATCTTTTATCAATTACAAAAATTGTAAACTATTGGTAACTAAAGCCTTTGTCTGTTAATGAGATTACTTATGAAGTATTTGAACAGACTATATAATGTTCAGTTTCATTAAGAGGGGAGCGTGGCCGAGCGGTTAGAGCACGGGCATCGTAATACAGAGATTGTAGTTTCGAGCCCCGGGCCGGGCAGTTTTCGTCTCCTTGTTTCCTTGGGCAAGAAACTTTACTTTACTTGCTCCATGGTCGGACAGTCACGTAAAGCCGTGGGTCCCCTGTACGAATAGACTCCTTCATGGGGTATGCATGTTATGCAAGTACTTGTATCATTGATTGATTAATTGATTAAATATAACATCTCTGGTATGGAGACCATGAGAAGACATCCTAAAGGGATGAAATATACATATTCCCATCCTGATTTTGATAAAATTAACCAAATTGTGTCCATTTGAGCTAAATTTTTGTAATTTTTGGTCCATTATCTCCCCTACTCTATTTTCTGACCAAAATTTGGTGACAGTAGTGCCTAGCCCAGGTAGCATCTGCACAAAAGTAAGTTGTGGAATTGCACAAAAGTAAGTTGTGGAATATCCTTCCTATGCTACTTCCACATTTTCCTCTCATTGGCCTTTTTTTCTACCCATCCATGGCTTTGCATCACTCACTCAAACTGCTTAACATGCAACACGGGAATCCGACCCAAAACATCCTTTCCCGTACCCTTCCAGTAAGAGACACATGGGAATTGATCTATAGACTCATTAAGTATGCGTGGTCATGGTACTCAAAAATCTCAGGTATTGACGAGGAGGCCTAGCTTCCGATAAACCTCATCCTTCTATCAACATCAAAGACAGGATTTATCTCATGATAAAATTGTACCTACAGCACTGAAACTTGGGACAACCTGGTACAGAGCTCAACACTATCCTGACTATTCTTGAAGAGAAAACATTCCATGCAAATGATACACTGACAATGTGCACATTTCTTACGCAACTCAACACCATCTCAATTTCTACTCTGTTTTGCTGCTTTCAACACTAACTCATAAATATCCAGCCTACGTACTGTGCAACTTCTTGAAATTTTCACCCAAAAGTGACTTGCATACATAGCGGTAACTGAATTAACACCCCTGAGAGTCCTACTCTCCTACTATCTTTCTCCTACATGCTCTTTATAGCGTGTGCAATCAAATCTGTATTACAAGCTCTTTATAACATAAACAATTTCTCCTACATGCTTTAAATAACTCGTGCCATCTTTACTACAAGCACTTTATGGGAATTATAGAATAATTTCTTTTATCCATGGATCCTTTCCGTATCTCCACAAATTTCTATTCCTTCGTATCATTTCACTCTTTTTGAGTGGATTTTCACTTTTTTTAGAGAGATTTCACTCTTAATCAGGTAGAATTTTCATTCTTTGTTATAACAGAGTGATCACTCAAATCGCTCTTTTCCAGGTGATCAGATTTGTTTTTGTGTTACAGTGAAACAATAATCACTCCCAAAAAATAGTGACTGCTTTACTCTTTTTAATATTTATAGAGATACTAAACCCCGGGAGGGGTACTTAGTACAGAAGTGATTACGGGGATGTGTCGCAAACTTGGGTAGCAAATCAGGCTCTCTGGTATGCCAATGGGTCCTTTTTCTTTGCAAAATGTGGTATTTTGATGGGTATGTTTTTCAAAATTTTCTGAATATTGCACCAAAATGACGTAAATTTTAGATTTTTTTCTAAATTTCAAATAAAAATTAGCCTAAATTTGTGCAAAATTAGCATTAATTTTGGCAGAAAATGTTAATTTTTGTTTAAATTTGACTAAAAAATTGGACATTTGGTATATGGGTCCCTTTTTCTTGAAAATTGGTATATACATGGGTCGTACTTCACATTTCCCAGCGGCACACCCCTACCAAAACCAAATTTGAGTACCCCCTCCCCCGGCGCTAACCTTTCCTTTATTTAAAAACACCTTGCGACTTTTTAACAATAAATTCATTCATTACAAACTTGATTTCGCACTCACAGGTGAGGTTTCCTTGAATGAAAAACACCTGACATTTAGACTTGTTACACCTTGCAGTTCAAGTGTATTGTACAAGTGAAATTTTGCAATTCTAATTCACTCTTTGTTATTAACTCTGTGATACATCTTGGCCAAGTTGTTCACCTTGTTTGCACTTCTCTTTTTATCTACTTAGAAACTTGATATTTTAGTTGTATCTTTCTGATCCAATATATTTATATTGTAAAGAGGGAATTTTTTGCTTGAGTTTAATTTTATCCTTTTTTTTTTTTGCTGCTAGCCATGGGCATAACCAATGGGGATGGTACATTAACCACCTCCCCCCATCCGCATGGAAACAACCAAAAGAAAATTACCAAAATCAAAGTGGGTAAAAATAAGGAATGAAATCGGTAAAAATAAGGAATGAAATCAGTAAAACATAAGAAAAATTTGGAAAATTGAGAAGGATCAGGGAGAAATTGGGGAAACCGCTGAGTTTTGCCACCCCAGATGGTAAATTCTGGTTACGCCACTTTACAAATGCGAAAATCAAATCAAGCTAGAAAAGTATTGATGCATAGAAATCAATAGAAAGATGCTTAAAATTATGAAAATATTGCACCATAAACAAATATGGCTCAGTCAAAAGCGTGGAAAAAATCACTGAAAACTTCTTTGAATCCTTGTATGAACTACTCTACAAAAGTTCTCATATAAATAATATTCCTTCTTTCATTTCAAAAACAACAGAATTTGTCTCCATCCCATCACCTTTCCCATCATGCACTTTGCTTTTTCAAATTATTACCTTCTGGCACATATCCCATCATGCACCATGCTTTTTCAAATCATTACCTTCTGGTACCTATCCCATCATGCACCTTGCTTTTTCAATTCATTACCTTCTACCACCTATCCCATCATGCATCATGCTTTTTCAAATCATTACCTTCTGGCACCTTCAGCTTGTATGTGTATTTTATACTCTTGAATTTCTCCATTGGTGATAGCTGGTTCGCTCCACTTGACGGTCACAGATCGAGCCTGGATCCTTGGGGCGTGAAGCTTCCTCGGTTTTGAGGGAACCGGGCCCGTTGGTGGTCCTGCAAAGAGTTTAATAAATATTTATTAATGGCTTTTAATAAAGTTGAGGTCTCAGGTTCAAATCGAGTTAAGGACTTCTGTATCAAGTCTCAAACCTACAAAGAGAATATCATTTCGACATGTGAGTGCAAGAAAGTAGTATCTGCAATGGCTGCCCTAAGTTATATTTAATTTTATGCCTTGTCACATGTGAAAAATCCCTCAAAATTCCTGTGTCTTGTGCAATCCAAATTTATGACAAATGGCAGCTATTGCAGATACGACTTTATTGCACTCACATAACGATTTGTGCAAATAGCACATCATAAACTATACAAAAAATGTAATGTATCATCTTCAATATTTCAAATATATAAAAATAGATTTTAATCATAATTAATGTCATTCATACAAACCAATCCACACTAAAATTTAAATTAGCCAAATATTTATTGGGTAAACAATTCTTATAAAAAGAGCATCCAGCATGTTGTCTATGCCAAGTCAATAAAATCAGCACACCAAGTCTCCTAACCGCCTTAATGAATGACTGGAAACTAGGGCGTACTATAGTAGTAAGGATGCACTATCGCGGCATACATTGATCGTAATCTACCAAATATTTATCACAGAATCAAGCAGATATTTCTTAGCAAACACAGGCAAATTGATTTGTCGCGTGTGTAATGATACAATATATCATGCCGGGTGGAAAGATTACAGTTTCTTGTATGATCCTTAATGGATACAATATTCTTCAATTACTGCTTAATTTTGATCCATTATTACATCTGATTCGTGACATTTCTGCATTTGAGTATATTGGAAAATAAACTGAACATTGAGTACATTGGAAAGAATTGAGCATTGATATTTGAGCACAGGTATCGATCTATACAAAAACAAACATCACAAACTCCACGATTATTCCAAATCACAAAAAAATAACAATAATTAATCATGCATAAGGAACACATTATTTTGTTTATACATACCTTTACTTCAGTAAACTAGGACAAAATTTCTAGCACTCATGATAAATAAAACATGCACTCTTCATGCATTGAGATATCTTACCCATACTTACTACACATTCTTACTGAAAGAAAAAAGAACTCAATAACTAATCAATTGTCAATCATCCTGTCTCAAGACCCAGTCACGCCTTATTGTATATGCGAAACGGTTATAAACAAATAATACATATTTGCCGGATTTTAAATGATCGTAAAACAGATCACAAAACATCATATTGGAATAATTGTTGATGGTGATGAGAGTTCCTGCCTGTTTGTATGACCTTGACAGGATGCCACTCCATAATATGTCACACAAAGATCAATATTGAAGTCACCCACAATATATTAGCGTTTATTTAGTTTCTTAAAAATAAGTTCTGTATTTTGATTCAAGAGGTTACTGTGCATCAGCTATTGAATAGCACGCTTTTAATTGATAGCTGTCAATACATACAACCAATTTGTCAGAGTCTATTCAAAGATTTGTGCATGCTAAATCCATGGAGCGTGGCCGAGCGATTAGAGCACAGGTCTCGTAATACGGGCCGGGCGGTTTTCGTCTCCTTGTTTACTTGGGCAAGAAACTTCACTCTACTTGCTCTGTGGTCGGATAGTCACGTAAAGCTATGTAAGAATAGACTCCTTCATGGGGTATGCATGTTATGCAAGTACTTGTATCATTGATTGATTGATTGATTGATTGCAACATACTTAATGAACTTGCTGCATATTAATCTAACACTGCCACTCTATTAATGGGGCTCTCCACACAGGAGCATCAAATCTAGATGCATCTAGATGAATGTGCATTTCAGAATTGCAGATTGTGTTCACATGGTCGTGCGTCAATTCGACTTTACTCCAGGTACACGTATTGACACACTAGGGTGTGCCTGGAAATAAGTATGTACACGCGCATTCACTTATGCTCGTGCGATCATTTGCTGAAGCCCAGTTTAATCTAGATGCATCTGGATGTGCCAAGTACAGATTGATTTGCCCTTGTGGAGAGCCAAATAATAGTTCGCAAATGATCATAATATGAAGCTCTTGTGTTCAATACGTTTTATTCATTTTAATGTCCGTCAAAACATTTCATTTGTTGATTTCCGTTAGCATATACATTAATGCCTGATCAGGCTTTTTAAAACCAAATTACCCCTACTCACCTACTGGTACTAGCGGTGGTATTGATGTTGCTTTGGCAGTAGTAATGACAGGTTTTGAAGTAGTTGTCGGTTTCTTAGTTGGAATAGGTACACCTATATCATGCATGCATGCAGGCCACGATACAACAGAACAAGCAAATCACAGGTTGGAACAATATAAAGAAAAACAGAAAACACATACCGGTAATGACAGTTTGTATAAAAGAAAACATCAAGTTATCAGGCAATTTAGTATCATGCAAAACACAATTCGGCCAAAAAAAAATCATTGTTCTGTTGCCCTCAAGTTTTGAAATATTGAGTTGGTCGGTGGGATTTTTTTAAATTAACATTTTTTTTAAAAAGCACCGAAAGTGCCAAATTTGGGTGCATTTTCCACTATTTAAAAAAAAATCTAAAAAAACACCTAATCTGAGCAAAATTGGGTGCTTTTCAACCCTAATATTTTTTTAATTGTTGAATCAGGGTCGGTCACTGAGAGCAACACAACAACTATTTTTTGGCCTTTTGATAACAAACATATAAAAGAAATATGAAAATCATGCAACATCATGCAAAACATTTGAGAACCATATGATTACAAACATATTTAAGTATTTAGTTCAAGGTATTTGGGTTTTCTATGTTGGATAGGTCAGAGAATCACACATTTGGGAGGTAACTTTTTTTCATCCTGAAATGAAGAGGAAAAAGTACAGTCATGCCAAACCCTGGTGCGTTTTTATATAAAAAATCAACCAGAAATCCGAGTCCTATCTTAACATTGAGTATACAACAGCATTTGCTCAAGAAGTTGGAAGGGTTGACCCATACTCAATTATACTATTAGAGTTCACTAATTGTATTGATGCAAATTGGTGCATGGCAAGTTTACCATGGATCAATTTCCATAATGGTGTTGTTCTAAATGATGTCAAAGATGCAAAAATGAGGATAATGTAAACAAAATAGACGAATCGCGCTTTGACTTTTTCATAACCATACTAATTCATAATACTAACTGCAATTTTTAAACACAAATTCAGTGGATCAATTTTATTGTTAGGAATTGGATGGACATCTTATATTATAGGTATTAAAAATCACTTATTCCCCTATTTTGAAAATAGTCTCAATAACCCTATAAGATGAACAATATAAAACATTGTTGCATGAACCGTGCTCTTTGGGATGAGGCTATTCTATCTTGTAAGTAATTCCATTAGTGGAGCCAACATACCCATTTATGGGGGATAAAAGGTGTAAACAAATTATCACTTGGCGACATTGGCACGGAGCGATAAAGATATAATGGATTCAGAAAGGAGAAGAATAGAAGAAAATCTCGCCTTAATAGGTTTTC
Source organism: Ophiothrix spiculata (assembly GCA_000969725.1). Classification (NCBI taxonomy): domain Eukaryota; kingdom Metazoa; phylum Echinodermata; class Ophiuroidea; order Amphilepidida; family Ophiotrichidae; genus Ophiothrix; species Ophiothrix spiculata. The sequence continues at coordinate 22,286 of JXSR01S056188.1, read as the reverse complement.
CAGCGGAGTGGAAACAACCTGATTTAGCTGAATATTGATCTACTGCCGGCTACACAAATAACAACATGTCAAAGAGTAGTTTAGTCAAAGTGCCACTATCGTTCACAGAGGCAGGCTGACGATTTATTGAATGTGAGCTAGATAGCAAAGCTATAGTCAATCTCAACCATTAGATAATTCCATCGCATGTACCGTATTAACGATCCAAAAGTACATTGTATCTCAGGTCAATTAACGACCGAATCAGGAACTCAGCAACTAATCAGCCAATCTTTAGGAATAGATTTTGAAGCCATTTAAAACCAATATACCATCTAAGACTACCAGAATCTCAAAGAACTCAAAACAGGCATTGAACCCTTTCGATTTTTATAAAAGCCTTGGTTTTCATGCTCCAAAAAGTGACATCAGTTTACAGATTTGTAAGGAAACTTCCATTAAAATAACCAGGGGGTAGGATGTGACGTCATCAGATTTTGAAACTCCCATTCAAAAAACTTAAATTTAACTAAAGCTCAAAAATTCCTTTAGCGTACAAAAATATGCCGATTTCAAAACTGTTGGGGTCGGGACTTCGACCCCAGAAAACTAAAAAGATATTCTACTTTTCTTTTTATTTCCGCATTGAAATAAACAGGCGATACCGCGGATGAATACCCCATAAAATCTGGGGTAAACAGGCAATTTATTGTGCGACCTGCATCATCTGAAAACAACAGAGAAACTTCAGAATAGCCCTCAAAATACCTATCTCTAAGCATGTGCATGTTTTGAAATGAAGTTATTCTGAAGTTATGCCACAAAATCAAATATTTTCAATGTGCATTTGGATCTCAACAAGTTTCGAAAAATTGAAGGATATTGACCTTGTCTAATGCCCCTTTTTAAAACAGCTTCCTTTCCCAGGCTAGTCAAATATTATCTCCCAGACCCATCAATTCTCCCAAAGTAAATTTTAGCTGAATGTTCACAAATAATTCCATGGTTGGAAAAATGTGGGATTTTGTCAATTTGTTCATCATTTATCATGTTAAGAAAAGATATAAGAAAATTTAAAAAGTACATAAAATTCACTAATAAAGATTAGTTGGTTTTTTTTAAAGTCTACCCAATCAATCCATTTCATTTGTTCATGAAGACAGGCAATTTCTATCTAAATATTGGCTTAGCAAGAATCCCAACAAATTTCACATTAATCAAGGTGGTCTATCTCGTTAATAAAAAACCCAAACACAAATGGGAATGGAAAACTCAAACGTGACAAATGACGGAAATTGATGTTCATCCTTTTCATGGTTCATCTCAAATTACACATTTTGTATTCATTTTTTTATATTTACCCAACTTTGCCACAAGCCAAGCTTGCCAATATTGTACGTCATGATCAATAGGTAATTAGGCGGATATAGTTTAGAGTTCCATTAGTGAATTTTGTCATTAGCTGTGATGTATTTGTTTACCACTGTCAAATTAAAATTGAGTACTTTGAAGAGATCTGAAATTTATATCACTCACTTTGAAACAAAACTTTGCACAGGTTTACTGACTGATAGAATGATATTAAAAACTCACAAGATTTACATGTCTTTGAAATGGATAGAACTATGGGGATACGAGCTTGATAATAACATTGCCATAATAATAAAAAAATGCTCATCCATTTTACAGATATTTTTAATTGTTGGGTTCTGGAGGGGATCATTTGAAGGGATTTATAGTAAAAATTGCAGTTCTGATTTAATTGATGCATGTATTTGTGAAATTGCCATCAAAGATTTGAAAATTTATATTTTTCTCTATGTGATCACCTCAAATCAACAAAAAAATTCATCTTTCATCTTGTTAGATACAATTCTTGAAAAGTTGTCATTCTGAGACGTCTTTGATAGGAGCGGATCTATTATACATTATTGGGACAAATGTCATGCTCTAAAAAATATGCCTGATTCTCAAAAATACATAATAAATTCTTTAGATATATGTACTTTAGTAAATAATTATTTATTCAAGGCTTATACATAATTACACTATCTACAGAAGATAGCTAAAAGTTACTGCATTTGCAAACTCGTTATTACCTTCTGTAGATATTTGAAATAGATAAAATACAAATACAATGATACATCTACATTAAACATGCATCATATCACACGGATATGGAGGAAATCTTTCATTTATAATGAATTCAATTCAAAAAGGAGTACCTCATTTTTTTAAGACACCTTGCAACACACACAAAAAAAATCACATTTTGTTTTACACCAAATGTTTGCATTTTGTAATTACATACCGGTACCGTTTGGTGGTCTATTGCCATTTCAGGTGGCACAGGTTACTAGAATTAGGCATGCAGGGTTTCTAAATGCAAATTTAGGATACAAATTACGCACGCGTCTTTCTATTGGGGCACGAATATTTAAAATATTACAAAAATCTTTACCTTTCCTCAAAAAATAACAAGTGTTCCTATAGTGATAAATTACATTATGTTATTCTAATTTCTCTGGGGTTCATGTGAGAACCCCATTCGTACCAAAGTAATTTGCGGTACGTATTGGAATAACATGGGTAATTCCTCATATGAATACCCAATAAAATCTGATGGTAAAGAGGCATAACTGCCACCGCATGGCCTTTTAAGGTATCTACTTAAATGCTGATTGTATAACATTTTGAAAATGTCTGATTCTAGTCAATTTACCATAGATAATCAACTTCAAAACATTTGTTCCTTAAACTGGCAAAAATTGGGAAGTTCTGGTCATGTCTCATGAAAATTCAACCTGATTTTCCAAATTAAAAACTCTAGTTTAACAAATATGTATCGGGGGGGGGGGGGCACTGACCTAGAAAGACCCCCTTTTCACGCCTTGTCTGCCGCTCCCTAGACCCCCATTTCAAGCACAACCTTTAGTTTGCAAGCCTTATTTTTTGAAATTTAGTTCCCAAGATCCTCATTTCAAGCAACATTTCGAAAATGTTTGCTTCCAGAGCCCAAATTTTGCCCCGAAAACTAGTTCTGAAGGGTCATTTTTTGGTCCCTCCAGTTCTCTAGACCCCTTTTCAGAGTCAACCTTCTGTTCGCTAGACTAGGGTTTCAGGGCCGCACACCCCTACCAAAACCAAAGTTGAGTGCTCCTGCCCCCCCCCCCCGGGATATGTATATGTGATAAACTGTTCTTTATCATCCACTACCAACGAATGCCTTTACTCTGGGGTCAGAGCACACATCTCAGTAGCTGAGATAACTTAATGAAACCATTATCACTGATTACTTCCCCAAGTCTAATCAGTGAGCTAAAATTACCTCATCTTTTGAGGTCAACTTTGAGAACACATTCTTTCTGCGACATAATTTCTGTTTCTTTTTATATCTCGTATGGCTCTCCTTTGAAATATAACGGTAACTGAATTGATTGCATTAATCAGGGATGAGAATGGGTATTTGTCAAAAAAGAGGAAAAGCGTCGTAAAGTTGGGTAAAAGGTCAAAAATGGGCTGAAAAATGAATAAAAAAGCTAAAATTTTAGCACATGAACATGATCAAAAAAGAGGAAATCAGCTGAAAAGAGGAACTTTCTCATCCCGGATGGACAAAATTTTAAATTTTATTTGAGGATGATTTACATTTCATATGTTAGAAAATAACAGTCAATTACCAGATATCTGGAAATTTTGATCAAAACCTTTAGAAAAGTCAAAAATTTGAATTTTATTTTGTTTGTTGATCTTGGGTATGAGGCTATTCTGTAATCGTATTTAGTGATGCTATAAATCAAGAAAGAGACCAAAATTTGTTTGTAAGACATTTATTTCACATCATAGATTGCAGATAAATCAATAGAAATTAGGAGTTTGCATTAGATCTCCTGAAAAGACCAATTTAGAAAATTCAACTATAGAGGGCAGTATTTCTCGTTGTCGACAACGATAATTAAAAATAAAATAATATCTAAATATTTTGATATGTAGGGTTTGAATTTGACACTGAAACTTTGCATGCTGTCATTATTACCGCTAGCACAAATTTCAAAATGCTTTCAAAAAAACCTTTTCATATCACATGGAAGATTTCGTATCACATAGAACTTTGAAATTTTATGCAATATGGAAATATCCTTTCAAGCTATTAACCAATAAAAATGTTGTATTTTTTTTCTACTAAGTGATACAAATTTATATTAGGCAGCAAGAATTATGAACAGCAAGCATACTTGACAACCACACAATCTGCCATTAACCCTAACCGTACTGAGCAATTCTCCTCGGAAATCTCAACGTTAAAAATGGCGGGTTTCCACCTGGAATCGAACCCGGGACCTCTCGCTTCCCAACCCAACTGTCACTATGTCAAGCCACCGAGCACGCGCTGCAATGGCAGCGATTTCGTGACCATTGCTAACTCCGGTCTACGACGTATTTGGACTTAGGCGATTTTCCTACCTACGTGGATTGTGATTTTTTGTGATTTTGTACGGTTAGGGTTAGATAACCGAGTGAATTCCAATAACCTTTCCAAAATCTACATAAAAACACAAGGTTAATTCAAATAATATATGGTCAGCTACATCTAAATAAATCATCTCCTTCACAACTACAATATACAGGGATTGATAATCACTCGGTTCAAAATTGTCTTAATGCCACACAGATTCTTTTTCTGTTCCAGATTTTACCTCGTTAATATAAATGACTGATGAGCGTGTAAAGCTGATGTGAAGGAAGAACTAATTATTAAAAGCACCGACTTTCACTTTGTACCTCGTTATTAATATGCCAATTTGTTACTGTCCTGATAAATTCAAAGAAAAATCTATTATGATATGTGATTAACCTACATCAGTTAAAATAACTTCTATTAAAAGTGTGTTGAATTTAACAACCTTGCTACTATGAAAGATAAATAACATTTGATAAATTTGATGCTATGAAATTCCTATTATCTTGAAAATCTTCAAAGTTCTTAAGTATTACTGAAATTAACTCTTTCACTCCGGCAAGCCGCTCACAGCGGCTCGCAAAAGTGTGCACGATTTGCCGGAATTTCTACTTTGACACATTTTTTTCAAATAGCTCTAAAACAAAAACTACATGCCCAAATTGGTCGAAATGTCACCAGCAAGCAGTTGAAACAAGACGCTATCTAGCGCCATCGTTTTTATTAGCAAAGAGAACAACCCTGGCACACTACAATTATCGTATGCTATCATAAAGTTAGGTCTCTGTGAGCCGCTCAGAGCGGCTTTCCGGGCGAAATAGGACAGATGGTGAAAATTTTATTCCGGAGTGAAAGAGTTCAAGTGATACTAGCTATGAAAAAATCTTGACAATTTCATGCAAAGTACATTATTAACTGATTTGATTTTACTTTTCTTTTATGCATTAATACAGAAAATTATTTTATAATTGTATGCACTAGTATATTGGGACAATTCATGATTTTTAAACATCTCCAGATATATCAAAAAAATTGAGAAATTACATGTTCCATGATGAATACTACAGTAGTGTATCTGTAATTATCATCTAGGTTCCTATTCCTATTGATTTCACAACAATGTACTTATGTACATGCACCAATGGCACACTATATATGTGACCCGTCATATCGAAAGGTACCTTAAGGTCGGCATAGTAAATTAAGAGATATGGGCAACTGAAGCTGAGCTTAGTCAAAAATCACAACCAAGGTCGAATTTCTAATTTCATCAGAAACGTTGAAGTGTATTCTATTTAGTAATCAGGTTCCAACATCCAAAACATAGGACTAATGTAACAAAAACTGAGATAAAAATCCTTTCTCCATTCAAGTTTTACCAGTACAGAAACTTTAAACTTGATTTTCTCAGAACTTTAGCTTTCAGAATCAGCCCGATACCTTTTACTAATTTTGGATGTTACTTTGCAATCGAACATCCAATAACCAAAAGCAAGGTGTCATTTTAAAGCCTAAAATATAGTCTTTCAGATGACACCAAAAATTTATTTTCATTTTGGGACCCTTAAGGTACCTTTCGATATGACATATTTCATTATATAGGAACATCAATAAGATATCAAAATTTCAAAATATGCTTTCAAAATATTTCCATGGATCTAAGTACTTAGATCCTTAGTACTAAAATCTATATATTACCTCAACATGCTCACGAGCAAGAGGCCTGGACTAACCATATCATCTTCAATACATGCAAAATGGCCAAAATCCATATCACACCAACAGTGCAAACAAAACCTCACTTTGGCCAAGCTATATCATCATAATGACACAACAAGTGCCATAGAGTTGAACAAGCAAACAGTTTTCAAATATCCCCCATAGATATAAGAACCTCAACTTTCTAACCTACGGGTTCAACCATTAAAACATACTGAGAAATCCATCGCAAGACTCTTATCTCAAAGAGGCCTACCTAAACCAAAACATCTGCAGTACTGTACTGCTTGATACACGAGAAATATTGCAATCCACGTTTTCTTATAAGAAGAGAATATCCGTTCTCACCATGCATAGAGCTATTTATTTCAAAGTGTCTATAAATGCTTCATATGCATTTTACGAAAAACACACCGTGCACTGTCAGTGACTTTTTTTATTAAATCAGACAAAATCATTTTGGTAGATGATGCAATAAAGCATAGATTAAACAAAGTACAGATAGGAAACGGGACAATTCGCACCCTAAAATTTGGTTAAGTTAGGGGATTGCGCCACGCGGGTGCCTTGCCTGGACCGACTGCTTGAGTGCGTAGTGACCCAGCTCTGCGTTGTGTCGCACGCTACTAATTCTTGACTACAATGCAATACGCATTTTTCCACCAAATTTTGTGTAAGCAAAGAATGGTGCTTGAGTGACTCCATGGCCTTAAAAACTCACATGTAGCTATTACAATCGATATCTAATATCTTGTATATTATCAAAGGAAAGGGAAAAAAAGCAGTATGGTCAAGTCTCACCTAACATAGTCCACACATACAAAGAAAGGAAAATGTATCCCTAACAGTTCACTTTTATTCAACCATATTCCAGACAGAGTTTCAAATCAGCCATAGCACCTATTTGTTTAACATGCATGATGCACGTAATTTCTGCGATCCATTATAAGGTGTTTTATCCCAGTAGCTCAAGTCTGACCTGTCTCATCACAATTTATTTCTCCAATGCAGGCGCATCAGTAGTTAAAGGCATAAACAACCCAATATTGTTTTAATCAGTAAAACTATTGACTCAAGTTACAAAAATTACATCACTGATACGATACTCATCTTTCGAAACGCAGCACTGTATTTCTTCAACTTTACAAACACTATTTTTGATAACACCATGATTTAGTGTTTACCTTTTCTCCATCCTGTTTTTCCTCTGAGCCAAATATAAAGCAAGTACCTGAGCTTTAGATACTTTAAAATCCGGCAAATACACAGAAGCTAAAATTTGTAACAATAATTTGATTTAGAAAACAGCCCGAAGATATCTTAAGAAACACGTAGCATTCCTCAAAGACCCCTAAATGGCAAGTTTTGATTGGCTTTCATGCCCTGAGGAACATCAACTATTCTCCTTCTTATCTTTACCTCTGTAACCGGGATTACATTCAACATAACGACGAAAATAACGATGGATAGAAATGGAAAAATAAGAATAAAAAGAACGTTGTGTAGATGGAAATCTTTGCTACCAGCATTAAGCTCTTACAAAATCATCCTCGGCTTTGGATTTTATTGATTATCATTTGTATATCTTTTCATCTCTAGATAATCCTGTAGATGAGTCATTATTGAATATTTTATTGTAAGGAAATATCATCAGCAAACTGTGAGGCTGGCATATAAATGAGTAAAGTTAAAAATTGAACTTCTCTATTTTGATTTCAACTCCCAAGTATTTTAACGAATATTTAATTTCCAATAAAACTAATCAATACCAGTTCAAAAACCTTTAAATAAAACATTCGCTGATATCTGTTTTTTAACTAAAAACCTCACATTAAATTTGATTCCAACAAACTATACATAAAGCTTACCTAGTTTACCAATATTTGGTTTCCAATAAAAGCAATTAGTATTTTTACTCGATCTTATTTCTGTAGGGATTTCTGCAAGAGGGGGAAAAGGAAATTTCAAACCCATTTCAAATTGCTCCTGCAAATTACAATCCTAAAATCAATAGTCAATCAAAACAAGAAAAAAAATCAGACAATTATTATCATCATTCTATTTATATACAATATGTAAATTAGTCAAGTTGAATAAACTAAATAATAGATGGCATTTCCATTGTAATTTTTGGTTTCATTTAAGATATAAAAGAACAAATGCAAGCTTATTAATGATTTGGCAAACCCATATTCTGTTGACGCTTGTCTGATTTAAAAGTAGGAGCCTTAAATTAACTGAGATTTAGATAATTTGTATAAGAACCTAATAAAAAAACTTTTCATGAATGTAAGTGACAGTTTATTGAAATAACACATGATCAATTTAAAAACAGAAATCCAGCAGAGATACTTCGTCATCCTAGCATCCATACAGCCTCAAAAGACAGGAATGAAGACAACCTCCCTAACAGCAGAAACATGGAAGTTGAAACAAAATCTTGACAACCTGTTTGAAACTAATCAGCCACTCTGCATATCTTAGGTCCCGTATGGTATTGTTTCTCTCAAGTTTTGTTATCATTAGTCTTCAATGTGTCTTGCTTTTATGTTTTCAAATTCACTCACAGGTGTATGGCTTGCTACCTGTGAAAATACAAAGACATGTGTGCACATAGTCTAAAACTATTACCATATATGCAACGGGAATTCTAAATAAGGAAGATGAACATTTTACAGAATAGCCGGCCATTTTGTATATAGGATGTCTGTCAGCAAAGCCATTCATTTATCAGACGTTTACATTCCATACAGGTTTGGTGCTCAAGCTTGTTAAAAATACCAATAGATATCGATGCAATTTTGTGTCTCTGCCTCGTCGGCAAGCTTCTTTCATGATTACATAAAGTGTCAAAGAATGCCAATACTACCTGATGCTTTTCTATAATGCATAAAAACCACCACACTACATGGCATGCTTTAAAGCTTTGTACAGACCATGCATGCCGACCATGGTATTTCATTATTGGAATTGCTTGTTAAGGTGAAAATCTTGTTAAGATTTCAGAGTGATCATTGAGCGTTCCCTCTCATATATCAAAGTGACATTTAGACGATAGTGCTACTTGATTAAGGTCTTTGCTCAATGTGAAGATGATGGTTTCAAATTTCACTCTTGCTTTTTTTCTCTCTTTTTTGTTCATTGCACATCATTGCATCTATTTGTAATGTAGTTACATATCATTATTCGAGATTGACAATAATGTTGCTTTATTCATTTGGCAGTTTAAAGCCACACATGTATTTTTTTCAAGAAGACACACACACTGCTGAGTGGAGCGTAGCTTAGTGCTTAGAGTGCATAATACAGGGGTCCTGGGTTCGAGTCCCTGTCAGTAGATACTTCACTTACCCAGTATCTGGGCGGTGAACGTTGATATTTCACACCACTGACCCACTTACAAATAACACATTAGCTCACATTCAAGCAGGCGTGACTTAAACCGAGCTTGGATGTTTTGCTTTGACGCTTAAATAGAGTGTTTCTAGATAATTTTTCTAGAGTTTTTCTGATTTACTCGCAATATGATTTACCCCTATCAAGCAAAAATATGTTATCGGGAAGAAGATTTTGCCGGAGCATAACCACTAGTATGTAGGAAAAAATTCTTATGTTTTATTGCAGAGTTATTGATTTTTGAAAAGTTGTCGATTTTTTTTGAATGTGAAGAATAGAAAATTTCAGATGTCTACAAGTTATATGTACATCCTTATATATTCAAGAATTTTTTTAATATGTCTGTGTAAAAAAATGTTATTAAACAACGAACGGCAACATTTTGGTGAAAAATGCGCCCGTTTTCTCTGGTAATTCCGCCCAACGTATAGTGTTGAAAATTTGTTTGCTATCTGAGACGCCCAATTGTGCAACATGACAATTTACAAGGACACAGAAAAGTACAATAAATTAAAAACAAACGTGGGGGACAGTGTATCTTAACCGGGTAACCACCCGCGTGCCATAACAAAATGAGATCTAGACGGGTCTCGAGACTTGCAATGTACCCTATATAGGGTATCAGAATCCAGCTGTTGCTCTGCATAGAGTTACAATAGGGTATCGAGTATGGCTTTTAATCCTGAGATAGGGCAAAAGTATTCCATCTTAAATTTGTTTAAATGGATTTCAGTTATGATTATGTCCACCATAGGAAACTTTAGCACGCAAGTGGTTACCCAGATACAAATTTCAGCTACCCCCGTGAAACAAACAAGTTAAAAACTATAAGTGTGAAAATCACAGGTGCGTAATTGTGACGGTTCATATCTCACCTGCCGTAAATGCAACGTCTTGGTCCTCAGAAACATGCATTCAAATTCCTCAAATAAAATTTTGGAGATGTTCTGAAGTAAATATATGAAGATTATGAATCTGTGATTTGCAGAATCAAACCCTTTGCATGTATTTCACTTAGGAGGGTCAAAAAAGTTTGTTGTATTTACGGCTGGTTCGAGATGAACGAATGCAATTTTGTTCCAGGTGGAAGATAATCAATTTAGCAGGAGGCGGTTATGCCCTATCACGCGCTAGCTATGTCATGTGACCTGCCGCCAGTATCATCATTAACGTTCGACGGGAGAAAAAAAGTTCCCAACAAAAAAGTCGAAATAACAATGTACAATGGAGATAATTATCCAACTTCAACGGATTTAGTATTAACAAACATTGGCTTATAAGTAATGACCTAAACAAAATATTTGGTTAGATTTTCATTTTAACATCGAAGTCAATGGGCGAATTGGACTTATATTCGAAATCAATTCCGCCTACCCCTGTCATTTAGCGCTCTTCATAAATTAGCCATGCATGATAAACCTATTTCAATCACACATCTGTTAACCAGGCAGAACTAATGGATATTAAAAGCCCCGCGCAGGTGTGCTGTGGGTGAAATTTTATAGATTCGTTTGTGACAAATTTCTCTACTGACAATGGAGATATTGATGGTGGTGGGTTTGTGATTGGTGCCGTGACCTTTGAAGGCTAAAATAAAGAAAATAAAAGATTTGACCGTTGACCTGCGTTCTCCAAAATTCATGAAAATAGCGATACAAAAACCTTCATAACTTTACAACGAAAGGTCGGATTTGAAAAATTCAAACGGTTTTGGATTTCTTAGATCACCTGTTTTCATTTACATACCATTTAAAAGAATTTGAGCAATAATTAAAAAATCACCTGAAGTGTCTACTGTCAGCACATGTCGCCTTGTTTCATTGGGCAAGGAAAAAAGTCATGTTAAGCTGGTGGCTCTGTCCAGGAGTTGGACACATACAGTGTATTCTTGGTAGGCTGAGCTATAATTCATTTTTAAATATGTACCCGAGGATATATGTACTGTACGAACAATAAGATTTTCAAAAATAAGAAAGTATATACATCTGAAGTCAATCCTATTAAAATTACATGTTACTTTTTCAGCAATCAATCCTAAACTATGAAGTCCGTAATAAATGGACATCAAATGGACATCATTCCATATAACCTCATACTTGATGACTCAAAAATACACAAATAACAAGTTTTTTCTATGACAAATATGAGAGTGACTTTCATATTCTTTGCAGACAATCCAACCAAACAGGAATGAAACAAATGTATCGGATAAACCTTTTGGGACTTTTTTCAATTCAGATTTGCAGTGATACAAAATTAGCGCAATTAGCATAGCTACAGGTAATGACCTTGAATGTTATTTCTGCACATATAGCATTCATTTCCTAATGAGCATTCAGCCACCGCTATGATTTATATGACTTCCCATTCTATTCAAAATTTACGAATGATTGGATGATTCCCATTTTAAATCATCAGATTACCAAATAGATTGACAACTGTCATACACTTGTTTTGCAAGGAGTATGGTATGGAATTTACAGAAAGGGCAATATGAATTCTTAATTCTTGATTTGTAAAGCAAAAATCCCTTGCTTTTTTCCCCTTTTCTTTATAAAAAGAGGAAAGGAGGTTAGTAAGATTAAATTTTCTGTTTTTCATATTCTTTAAATCTCGAATACACAAAACTATATGTTTCAAACTCATGTGTCAATCAATTAAATTCAGTGGAGCCGATGCAACACACGGTACCAAGAATGTTCCCCAAGAGGCCTATAGCGAGTGCAATTTAGTAAAGTGCCAGCGTGATGTGCTTAGACTTCACAATGATGTTAGCTGTAAATATCTCTAGTAGTACATTGATCACGACACTATCCCTAACATGAAGAATAGACAGGAATTTGCATCGACTGGAATGGATTTGTCTCAAAATTGAGGAGTAGAGAACCTATAGATAGGTTGGAGAGTGCCTGCACTTGCGTGAAGCTTGCTATATTAAGCTATTAGCAAAGCATCCTCATATTACTCCCACTTGCAATATCATAGACACAGTTTTTAAAAAAACTTTCACACAACTCGATGTTCACAAAATATAAAGTCAAAAAAAAAAGGTTATAAATGATTGATGTTTCCACTCATAAATGGCAATCATAACATAAGATCTAAGATTTATTCCTAATTCAAGCAAGAAAGGTAAACCAAGTACCATCATTGTTTTTCCTGAATAAGAATGAACATCATATATCAAAATGACTCTTATTACAATTCAAAAAGAACCATTAGACATCCCCAATTTCAATGGAATGCAAAACCAACCCCACTCATATCAGAATGAACTCCATATACTTCAAATAACACCGGAGATTGATCCAAGGGAGGCCAAACTTACATTCAAGTGTAAAATATCCCTTAACTTTTGTGTAAACAAATCAATATCCATGTTATATGAGCTATCACCTTTAGTTTCCTTTCGCATCCAACATGGCCTCACTCTGCTGTATTGCCGGTTTCCGATACTTTTATCTAAGCAAATATTTGTTTCTTCCAAAGGGCTGGCATACAGGTAATTTCTCTCCACTGAAACTGTATCTATTACAGTAATACCTGTGCATGATCTTCTTGCAGTTCTTAAGTACTAAAACAATTGCCTTAACTTAATTTCAAATTCTGTCCATAAATCACTTTTAAAACCTTAAAAAAATTGAAAATCCAATCCCAAAGTGTGTTTACATACAAATGAATTAACAACGATGCGAAGAAATAATATAAAACTAAGTCTAGCATATAAAAGGAAAATCCGCTTTCCTGTCCGCACTCCAGAGAGACCATTTTATTGAACACTTTATCGGCCGTTTCATCTGTGCAATGATGAAACTTGACAGCAAACTCACAAATTTCAAACTGATTTATTAAAAACCCACAAAATCCAATCGCTTTATCGGCTGACCTTTATCTAGACTACGTGCATCAGAAGATGTTTTCTGACAATCTCACCAAGATATTCATCTTTTGGCCAGTATTTCACATCATGTTATCATCTAACTTAGATTTGAGGTGAAATTGGATGCATTATCATGCATGGTGGAAAGCATTCAAGGTCTTTTTGTATCAAAAATAACTTGGTTACAATATTTTCTTCGGAAAATTTACTCAAATTTAGATGCGAAATAAGAAGGAAAAGTTGACTTGTTTATTTCAGTTGTGACCTTGTTTGTGCACTTTAGGGTACGTCAAAAGGGCTAGTAAAATAAGAATAAACTATATTTGCCTCGTTTGAGGCTTTTTTATTAATCTTGTTGAGGTTGAAGCGATGCTTTCACTTTGTTTTTAATTTCCATAATTTCAATTAATTATATGAAAGTATTAGATTATCTGCTTTGGCAAATCTTTTTCACTTTGCTGTTGACTAATCACATCACCTTTTAACGTACCTTGATTTTAGTTTGCCTCTAATATGTTTTACAAATAAAGGAATAAAATATGATGATGATAATCATCATTGTAAAAAAAATAACAATAAGACAATGAATTTCTACAATGTATGCTCTGAGTGAAATATCATCTCATGCTTATTACACTGTAGTCATGCTTTGTAACATCAAACCTAAGAATAATCATTTTAAAACAGACAAAATCATCTAATTTCTTTAATCAATCTTATTAAGTATCAGCCTATACCAAACAATTCATGATTTATGGAAAGAAAAACAGAGATTGTATGTAAATCTTTTGAAGAAATGGCTTCATCCTCCCAATTTTGTTCAGGTTCTCACTATCTAATCAAATACACACACATCCAACAAGCACCTGTCGAATTTGACAGAAATTCAATTTTTAGAAACAAAAAAAATCCTCCAAGTGATAATTCCTTACCAATCTTTTCAAGTCTTGTTACAAGTAGCACCGAAATAACCAATAACCAATAACCAAAACGAAACCTTCAAAAAGAAGACTCAATTTACTTCAAGAATGTGTCATTTTTTTACAACAGAAAACCAATCCTGGATGTTTGTATCATTTTACATGGCGGGGTCAATTACTTAGCAAGCAGAAGCTTTAGGGGCAAGATGCTTAAACTTGCAACCGACACAAATCAATAGGATATCGGCAAGGATATGATGAAATTTAGGGTTGCATTTAGAACACCAGATGAGAAATGGGAGGTGCAGGCACACATTCCTACAGGGTGTATCGGAATGTGCCTGATTAGTGATGCACTCAAGACTGCCGCATGTTATTACAGTCAGATGCAAGGTGGTAAAGGGTCGATACCTTCTGGAGAAGAGGCTTTTTCATTCAACTAGGTTTTTTTTCTCGATTGCTAGTAGAACGAGTGACATATTCATGGCAAATAAAATTCTTGTACAGTGCTTTCATTCATTTTTAAATGTCAATAACAATATCTTATCAAACTATATTCTTGAGCTTTGGATAAAAATGTTATAATAGGATGCAAGATATTTCTACAAACGATCAAAAATTTAGATATCCAAATTTTGAAAAATTCAGACCAAATAATCTACTATTCCAACCAACATACTTCAAATCAAAGTTATATCATTACATTATCATGTTCAAAATATTAAATTCAAAATATATCTTTGTCTATTTTGTCAATACCCATTAAGTTTTACCCTGAAGTAATATAAACACACTATCTATTAGCTTCCAAAAATCACCTCAATCATAAAAACACCCCTATTCGCATGCATTGTAATATCAATTCTCAGGCAATATTTCTTTACTGCAGATTCAAACCTTCAAGTGCCATATTTTTTCCCTCAACCTATACCATTTTGCAACTTTCCTTAACATAAACAGGTGATAAAGCTCTCCTTCAATTTGCATGCCATGTGTACTCAGGTTCATATTTTCTGTGAAAATATTGCTCTCATTTTGCAACAATACTGTTGCAAATCACATCTCTAGTGCCTGTCTATAGCAATTCCAAGCCAACGGCAATAAATACCTATGCTAATGCTGATTCATTACTTTTCTTTCTCTCTATACAACTTTTTTAATGTAGTAAAATCACTGTATGCATTACATTAATAGCTATACCCTCTATTTAAAGCATTTGCATTTTAGCTGTACCATATAATTATTTAAGAAAATTTACAAAAACAAAAACCATTAAAGTCAATTTGAAGCAGGATATCTAGAAATAGTGGACAGTACATCTCATTACAAGGGCAAAATCAAATTCTATATTGCATAAGTCATCCAAACTTTGAAGCATGTTTACCAAAATGTTGCCTTAAAGCCGCAAGCTCTATTATAGTATCTCAAGAGACCTTCAGTTATCATAACATCTGCAATACATGCTAAATAGCAAAAACCTATATCAAAAAAAAAACGCAAATAAAATCTGTGTATAAATATAACAACTTAAACTCTGCTTAGCTATATCATCAAGAGTGCAATACAGTTACCAAGCAATCAGTTTTAAAAACACCCCTCATTCAAAGAACCTGTGGCTTAAACCATTAAAACATACTGAGAAATCTATTGCAAGACAACCGCAAGACACTCAAAGAGGCCTATCTTATCTAAGCATCTGTTGTACAGACCTGCTTTATACATGAAATATTTAGCAATCAACATTTCCTTATAAAAAACCTATCCATTCTGACCATGAATTGACTTATTTCTTTCAATGCATCTAAAACTGAGTTATATGCATATTGCGAATTGTTCTATTGAAAGTCAAATCGCATAAAGCAGACAGAATTATTTTAGTAGTTGCCGCGGGTTATTGATGCAAAACAGTTAAAACAACACATGAAATCCATGTGTCACATGTATTATCCAAAATACAGTAATCAATTTTCTTATTAAGAAGTGTTTGAAATGCACTTAGATCTAAGATATAAGATCTATTCCTCTGCACTTATCTTAAAACTTTATAAAAACCCTTCACTTTTTAAAAATTCTCTGAATTCATATCCAACATTTACATTTGTATTACCAACCTTTACTCACAGGCAACTATCACAATCAATATCTTATATCTCATGTATCATCAAAGGGGAGGGAAAGAACCAGTATGGCTAAGCCTCACTTATCACCCACACAGGCAAAGGGAACTATATCCCTATCAATTCTCTCTCATTCAACAGTTTTTCAGCCACCGTTTCCAATCAGCCATAGCACCTATTTGTTTAACATGCATGTTGCACGTAATTTCTGCTATCCATTATAAGGTGTTTTATCCCAGCAGCTCAAGTCTGACCCGTCTATTCACAACTTATTTCTCCAATGCAGGCGCATCAATAGTTAAAGGCATAAACAACCCAATATTGTTTGGATCAGTAAAACTGTTGCCTCAAGTTACATAAATTACATCACTGATACGATACTCATCTTTTGAAACGCAGCACTGTATTTCCTCAACTTTACAAAAACTATTTTTGATAACTCCATGATTTAGTGTTTACTTTTCCTCCATACTTTTTTCCTCTGAGCCAAAGATAAAGCAAGTAACTAAGCTTTAGATACATTAAAATCCGGCAAATACACAGAAGGTAAAATTTGTAACAATAATTTGATTTAGAAAAACAGCCTGAAGATATCTTAAGAAACACGTAGCATTCCTCAAAGACCCCTAAATGGCAAGTTTTGATTGGCTTTCATGCCCTAAGGAACATCAGCTATGCTTCTTCTTATCCTTTGCCTCTGTAACCGGGATTACGTTCAACATA
Organism: Ophiothrix spiculata; assembly: GCA_000969725.1. NCBI lineage: Eukaryota > Metazoa > Echinodermata > Ophiuroidea > Amphilepidida > Ophiotrichidae > Ophiothrix > Ophiothrix spiculata. The sequence continues at coordinate 5,093 of JXSR01S056188.1, read as the reverse complement.
ACGACAAAAATAATGATGGATAGAAATGAAAAATTAGGAATAAAAAGAAACTTGTGTAGATGGAAATCTTTGCTACCAGCATTAAGCTCTTACAAAATCATCCCCAGCTTTGGATTTTATTGATTATCATTTGCATATCTTTTCATCTCTAGATAATCCTGTAGATGAGTCATTTTTGAATATTTCATTGTAAGGAAATATCATCAGCAAACTGCGAGGATGACAAATAAACGAGTTTAGTTAAAAATAAAACTTCTCTATTTTGATTTCAACTCCCAAGTATTTTAACAAATATTTAATTTCCAATAAAAGTAATCAATTTGTTAAATCAATACCAGTTCAAAAACCTTTAAATAAAACATTTGCTGATATCTGTTTTTTAAATAAAAACCTCGCATTAAATTTGAATCCAACAAACTTGACAAAAAGCCTATCTAGTTTACCAATATTTGGTTTCCAATAAAAGCAATTAGTATTTTTACTCGATCTTATTTCTGTAGGGATTTCTGCAAGAAGAGGAAAAGGAAATTTCAAACCCATTTCAAATTGCTCCTGCAAATTACAATCCTAAAATCAATATTCAATCAAAACAAGAAAAAAAATCAGGCAATTATTATCATCATTCCTTTTATATACAATCTATGTAAATCAGTCATGTTGAATAAACTAACTAGTAGATGGCATTTCCATTGTGTTTTTTGGTTTCATGTAAGATATAAAAGAAAAAATGCAAGCTTATTGATGATTTGGCAAACCCATATTCTGTTGACGCTTGTCTGATTTAAAAGTAGGGGCCTTGAGTTAACGGAGATTTAGAGAATAATTTGTATTAGAACTTAGAAAAGTTGAATGAATATAAGTGACAGTTTATAGAAATAACACATGATCAATAAACAGAAATCCAGCAGGGATACTTCTTCATCCAAGCATCCGTACAAAACTTGAATATCCAGCCTTAAAAGACAGGAATCCGTCTTTCCTTTCGACGATGGACCTCCCTAACAGCAAAACATACAAGTTGAGACAACATTTTGACAACCTGTTTGAAACTAATCTGCCACTCTGCATATCTTAGGTCCCGTATGGTATTGTTTCTCTCAAGTTTTGTTATCATTAGTCTTCAATGTGTCTTGCTTTTATGTTTTCAAATTCATTCACAGGTGTATCGCTTATTACCTGTGAAAATACAAAGACATGGGTGCACATAGTCTCAAACTATTACCATATATGCAACGGGAATTCCAAATAAGGAAGATGAACATTTTACAGAATAGCCGGCCATTTTGTATATAGGATGTCTGTCAGCGAAGCCATTCCATACAGGTTTGGTGCTCAAGCTTGCTAGAAATACCAATAGATATCGATGCAATTTTGTGTCTCTGCCTCGTCGGCAAGCTTCTTTCATGATTACATAAAGTGTCAAAGAATGCCAATACTACCTGATGCTTTTCTATAATGCATAAAAACACCGCACTGCATGGCATGCTTTAAAGCTTTGTACAGACCATGCATGCCGACCATGGTATTTCATTATTGGAATTGCTTGTTAAGGTGAAAATCTTGTTAAGATTTCAAAGTGATCATTGAGCGTTCCTCTCATATATCAAAGTGACATTTAGACGATAGTGCTACTTGATTAAGGTCTTTGCTCAATGTGAAGATGATGGTTTCAAGTTTCACTCTTGCTTTTTTTTCTCTCTTTTTTGTTCACTGCACATCATTGCATCTATTTGTAATATATGTAGTTACATATCATTATTCGAGATTGACAATAATGTTGCTTTATTTGTTTGGCAGTTTAAAGCCACACATGTATTTTGTCAAGAAGACACACACACTGCTGAGTGGAGCGTAGCTTAGTGCTTAGAGTGCACAATACAGGGGGTCCTGGGTTCGAGTCCCTGTCATCACATGTCTCCTTGTTTCATCGGGCAAGAAAAAAAGTCATATTAAGCTGTTGGCTCTGTCCTGGAGTTGGACACATGCAGTGAACTCCTGGTAGGCTAAGCTATCATTCATTATTAAATATGTACCCTAGAATATATGTACTGAACACACAATAAGATTTTCAAAAATAAGAAAGTATACATCTCAGGTCAATCCTATTAACATTACAAGTTACTTTTTCAGCAATCAAACCTAAAGTATGTGGTCAGTAATAAATGGACATCAAAATGGACATTATTCCACATAACCTTATACTTATAGACTCAAAAATACACAAATAACACGTTTTTTCTATGACAAATATAAGAGTGACTTTCATATTCTTTGCAGATAATCCAACCCAACAGGATTGAAACAAATGTATCGGATAAAAACCTTTTGGGAATGCTTTCAATTCAGATTTGCGGTGATACAAAATTAGCGCAATTAGCATAGCTACAGGTAATGACCTTGAATGTTATTTCTGCACATATAGCACTCATTTCCTAATGAGCATTCAGCCACCGCTATGATTTATAGGACTTCCCATTCTATTCAAAATTTACGAATGATTGGATGATTCCCATAAGATTACCAAATAGATTGACAACTGTCATACACTTGTTTTGCAAGGAGAATGGTATGGAATATACAGAATCACAATATGAGTTCGTAATTCTTGATCTGTAAAGCAAAAATCCCTTGCTTTTTTCATTTCTTGATTTAAAGGAGGAAAGAAAGTTAAGATTAAGCTTTCTGTTTTTCATATTCTTTAAATCTCAAATACGGAAAACAATATGTTTCAAACTCACGTGTCAATCAATTAAATTCATTGGAGCCGATGCAACACAAGGCACCAAGAATGTTCCCCAAGAGACCAATAGCGAGTGCAATTTAGTAAAGTGCTAGCGTGATGTGCTTAGACTTCACAATGATGTTAGCTGTAAATATCTCTAGTAGTACATTGATCATGACACTATCCCTTACATGAAGAATAGACAGGAATTTGCATCGACTGGAATGGATTTTTCACAAAATTGAGAAGTAGGGAACCTATAGATAGGTTGGAGAGTGCCTTGCGTGAAGCTTGCTTTTTTAAGCTATTAGCAAAGCATCATCACATTATTCCCCCTTGCAATATCATAAGACACAGTTTTCAAAAACTTTCACACAACTTGATGTTCACAAAATATAAAGTCAAAAAAAGGTTATAAATGATTGATGTTTCCACTCATAAATGGCAATCATAACATAAGATCTAAGACTTATTCCTAAATCAAGCAAGAAACGTAAACCAAGTACCATCATTGTTTTTCCGAAATAAGAATGAACATTAAAATGACTTCTGGGGTGATATTCATGAAATGCTGCTTACTCTAATTAGCAACATATTCATTGTTTTCCTACCAAACTTAGGAATGGTTGAAGTTTATAACAATTCAAAAGAACCATCAGGCATCCATCAATTTCAAAGAAGAGCAAAACTAACCCCACTCATATCAGAATGAACTCCATAAACATCAAATGACACCGAAGATTGATCCAAGGGAGGCCAAACTTACATTCAAGTGTAAAATATCCCTTAACTTTTGTGTAAACAAATCAATATCCATGTTATATGAGCTATCACCTTTAGTTTCCTTTCACATCCAACATGGCCTCACTCTGCTGTATTGCCGGTTTCCGATACTTTTATATAAGCAAATATTTGTTTCTTCCGAAGGGCTGGCATACAGGTAATTTCTCTCCTCTGAAACTGTATCTATTACAGTACTGCCCATGCATGTAATTTGTGCAGTCATTTTAAGTACTAAAACAATTGCCTTAACTTAATTTCAAATTCTATCCTTAAAATCACTTTTACAAACTTCAAAAAATTGAAAATCTAATCCCAAAGTGTGTTTATATACAAATGAATTAACAATGATGCAAAGAAATAATAGGAAACTAAGTCCAGCATATAAAAGGAAAATCCGCTTTCCTGTCCGCACTCCAGAGAGACCATTTTATTGAACACTTTATCGGCCGTTTCATCTGTGCAATGATGAAATTTGACAGCAAACTCACAAATTTCAAACTGATTTATTAAAACCCACAAAATCCAATCGCTTTATCGGCTGACCTTTATCAAGACTACGTGCATCAGAAGATGTTTTCTGACAATCTCACCAAGATATTCATCTTTTGGCCGGTATTTCACATCATGTTATCATCTAACTTAGATTTGAGGTGAAATTGGATGCATTATCATGCATGGTGGAGAGCATTCAAGGTCTTTTTGCATCAAAAATAACTTGCTTCAATATTCTCTTCAAATAATTTGCTCACGTTTTGATGTGTAACAAGAAGGAAAAGTTGACTTGTTTATTTCAGTTGTGACCTTGTTTGGGTGCTTTAGGGTCTGTCAACAGGGCTAGTAAAATAAGAATAAACTATATTTGCCTCATTTGAGGCTTTTTTATTAACCTTGTTGGTGTTGAAGCGATGCTTTCAAGTTTCACTTTGTTTTTAATTTCTATAATCTTAATTATATGAAAGTATTTGATTATATGCTTTGGCAAATCTTTTTCACTTTCCTGTTGACTAATCACCTTTTAACGTACCTTGATTTTAGTTTGCCTCTAATATGTTTTACAAATAAAGGAATAAAATATGATGATGATAATCATCATTGTAAAAAAAATTAACAATAAGACAATGAATTTCTACAATGTATGCTCTGAGTGAAATATCATCTCATGCTTATTACACTGTAGTCATACTTTGTAACATCAAACCTAAGAATAATCATTTTAAAACAAACAAAATCATCTAATTTCTTTAATCAATCTAATAAAGTATCAGCCTATACCAAACAATTCATGATTTATAGAAAGAAAAACAGAGATTGTATGTAAATCTCTTGAAGAAATGGCTTCATCCTCCCAATTTTGTTCAGGTTCTCACTATCTAATCAAATACGCACACATCCAACAAGCACCTGTCGAATTTGACAGAAATTCAATTTTTAGAAACAAAAAAAATCCTCCAAGTGATAATTCCTTACCAATCGTTAAGGGTTGTTACAAGTAGCACCGACATAACCAATAACCAAAACGAAACCTTCAAAAAGAAGACTCAATTTGCTTCAAGAATGTGTCATTTTTTTACAACAGAAAACCAATCCT
>JXSR01S056185.1:0-10400 GCA_000969725.1 Ophiothrix spiculata | reverse complement strand
TAAAGCGATTTTCATATTTTTATATGCTTTGTTTCAATATTCAGTTATATATATATATATATCACTTTCACATATAGTTACGTTAACCCTCGTCTACCCAGGGGTTGTTGTTGTTGCAACCCCCCCCCCCTAAGGTTTTTTCCCCGCTTCATAAAAACGCAAAATCAACCGACCCTAGGCATTTGGGTAATCTCTTTTACATCCTTTGCGGTCATTTTGATGGACAAATTAGGGGTGGGGTTAGGGTAGGCCGTCAAAGTTGGGGTGTAGGGGGGGGAGGCGTTGGTGAAGCCCCGGAAAATTTAAGTCGTCATTTTGAAAAATATATGCATGCTATGAAGCTGAAACTAGCAGAGCATGTTAGAATTATCATTTCCCTTCTTTATTAGCAAAAAACCCGACGAAAATCGGTCATTTAGAACTTTTATAGCAAAATTTTGATTTTGGTAGCCATTTTTGCCAAAATCCCGATTTTTCCGATTTTCGGCCTTTATGACGTAATAATTTCGTAACGCCTTGGCCGATTTTTGTGATCTTGGTATCATTGGATAGGGGAGGACCATACCTATCTATTAATAGCAAAACCAAGTTCATAGGGGGTTCCGTTCCAAAAATTTAGGGGGGACCCCCCCCCCTCTTGGGTAGACGTGTTACACAAAACAGCCTGTGTAGACGAGGGTTAAGGAAAGGCCCACGGTATTTTTTTCTTTAACTTTACCAAGTTTATCTGAAAAACATGTTTTTGAGTAACTTAATTCTGGCGCCAATGTTAGCATTTTGAAAAAAAAAAAGATTATTCCCTTGTGACTATCCAGACATTTTGATAGAACAAATATTTGAAACCTGCTTCGTATTCCACCTATCAGGATTTGTAACCTTAATGAATAAACAAACATACACTAAATCCATTCAATCTTTTTCTACATTGAACACATATTAAGGATTTAAAATGCCTTTCGGTAATAACGAAATAATTATAAAAAAATATTTACTTCTATTCTAACAAAGATAAAGAATATTATGTATCTAAAAAAATATTAAACCATTTCATGAGTGAGTGATTATGGTCTTAATAAGACTTTACAATCACTCATTTATTAAATATTGTTCCTGATAAATTAAAAAAGTTACCTCGAGGGTAATTATTCAATATGCCATTCATCAGCATAGAATCCGTGCACATCGTCATAATTATTTCCTTTGCGTACCGGCATAGATTTGCGAGCTTATTACAAAATAAAAACCTAGATTAATGTTATGAGATTGTTTCAAAAGTGATATATTAGGAATGGGGGCAGTTGTGAGCTGATAAAAAGTTCAAATAAATTTATCTCCAGGAAAATACATATTTCCAGATTTAAAACCTTCATGTGACAAATCACGGTAATGTTTTCGTACGTAATATTATTTTGATTGTTTGTTGGATTTCTTTTTAAACTAAGGGCAATAATAAGGTTTATGTTAATATGCAGCAACCCCTTGTGATTATTATATATACCCGTCCGTTAAGTCGTGTTAGCGAAAAAGGGTCAGGAAAACGAATTTTCAAGGACCCTGCATCTTAAAGTGTGATATCATTATCATGGTTGATAAAAATAAAAATAATCCGAAAACCTCTGTCAACACATTAAAGATCTTGGTCATAGCTCCGAAAGAAAAGAGGTCGACAAAACTTGTTTGGAATGGGCTATGATTCAAGAATAATAATACTTCTTTCAATGTTTCAATGAATTCTTCACTACCGTAGCTACCAGTCTTGTCACTCCTAATGTGGTAATGCTTTAGTTATTCGCAAGAATTCTAGCATTGTAGGGGTGACGAGTGTTAACAGAAATCTAAAAATCTTGAAATTTACTATACAAAAGAAATGGTACAAAAGAAGAAGCAAAGATTAGTGTGTGTGTTTTTTTCAAACAGAAACGAAAGCTCTAAAGAAGTCTCTCCTCAATGCCATTTTGACGGCTGCAAATCCAGTAAACTTCCATTTATTTTTTGTAAATCTGTTTCAAAATTAACAAAAACTTGATGTAAATGTATTCAATGCCAACGGAAAATTATTTAATTTGAAATTTACAATATTTCTTATTGAACACTCGTATGATTGCAAAGTTCATTACAAAATGTATCATTTTGTCATTGGCTGTTTTATTAGGAAGCTTTATATATTGAACATGTAAGGCTTTCATTTATATATCCTTGTACATAATCTCAAACAACCATATTATTATTGATAGATCTTTATACTTGAAAAATGCATAAATGGGAAAACAAAGTAAATGCACCAGTAAAAGATGGTTCGGGATAATGTTTGTTTTAGTTTCATTGAAAAAGTATTCTTTTAATTATCATTCCATGATCTGCTACTACAGGCTTGACATTTAATATGGAATATATTTTTTCTATTGGTTTCCATCTTGAAAAATCCGCCATATCTCAGTATATGACAACTCCAGGAAGGTGTGTTTCTTTATATTTGTAACTATACATGTAAACTTTAAACCAATACCTCTTTTGTGCATATTTAGGTGATACAGAGACAATGGGGAACCTGAAAGCACAAAAACCTCTCGAAATTGGGCTCAAACTCGTGTACAATAATACGGAATTAAGGAAATTATTATTTTTTTTTTATATATTGTTGGTTATAAATTATGACCAGTCACTTTTTGCTATGTCATCCATAAGAAGCATAGAGGGCCTTGACTCTCCATTCGGACATTCCAATCGTGATTGGAGAGTTTTGACGGGTATCCCAGCCTAAATATCAAGCACAGCCTAAAGTTATTCCTGTACATTGGTGTCGATGTGTTACTTCAGCCGAGAAGTCCTCGATAGAGTTCATATCTGAAGATCTTACCAAAAATGGCAAGTATCAAACACCATGATCTTTCATAAAATAATGTCGTATTAAGAACATTTGTGATTTATCGCTTGATTCAAACTGGCGATCATGTTAGAAAACCACTGGAGAAAAATATCAAGACCAAAAATTGTTCACAACGCTTCGACTGAGCCACAGATCTTTTCCATTTTTGTGTCCCATCAATGAGATAACGTTGTCTTCGGTGCTTAGGCTAAATTTGAAATATACTTCCAAGATGGACGCATCAGAGTAGAAGATTTTAAGAGTAGGGTTATCCTAAAGCGCACATGCTATTAACCATTCATTCAGAAGAAGGTAACATTTTCTTCTGGGGTTTTCACATGCAGGTGGAAAATCGGCCTTGATCACCCCGAAACGCAGCCTCCATCAGCCCCAGTACAGATACATTCTAGAAGCCTTGATAGTGTCATTGGCTAGAGGCATCTTTTTAAACAATTTTGTGCTCCACTATGACACCACATGTCCGTCGTGCTCGTACAGTCTGGACTTTCCTGTAAGATCCGCATGTTGAGTTCTTGCCTTGACCGGTAAGATCTTTGTATATTTATCCTATTGGGAAGATCTGGGTTAAGAAACACTTTGGATTAACAGCATATTATATTAATCAATCGAGGTGAAGGAGTTTTGTTAGGCTGTGTTTGGTGCTTTGGCTAAGATACCCCAAAGAACTCTCCAATCACCAATGGAGAGCATGCCATGGAGAGTCATGACGTCGTACGCTTCTCAATGATGACAGAGGAAATATTGATTGATCAGAAATTATCACTAACATTGTGTTAATCACCTCTGTAAAGTTTCACAACTCTAGGTAACGTACGAAAGGAAAAATGGAAAATTCAGTTTCCTCTGTTTAATATTACTGTGCACAGCTTTGACCTAATTTGCAGAGTTATTTGCGCCTTCAAGTTTTCCATCGTCGATGTGTCACATCAATGAACTTTAAAGTGCCTTTGATTTGAAGTTTATAAGTTTAGTTACGAACACGAGAAAGCACAAGTCTCTGAAATTGGTACATACCGAGATATGGCGGGTTATTCAAGATGGAAACCAACAGAAAAAAATATATGCCATATTTAATGTCAAGTCTGTATTTTTTTTCTTAGGTTTCTTTTGATCTTTTTATTCCACAACTTACAGATTTACTTAGCTGGTCTTATTAGCGTATTTGATTTGAACACAGATTTTGTGAAATGTTAGTCGTTAAGGGTACGTCGCTGACGGAAATTGGTGATGTTGGCGTACATTCCTGTTATCTCTTGTTAGATTTCAGCCCTTTACTCAAAATGTGAACACACGAGGCTATAGTCTTGCCAGAGTAATTCCCAAATTACCAGCCCAAACCAAACAAAGCAACTTCAATATTGCTTGTTACCAACTGATAGCTACAAAAGCACACTAATTTAAGAGATAAATCCTATGCGCTTGCAACACTAAATTTTGACGGTCAATGAAAGACCATTACGTAATTTGTCTTGGTACAGGTTTATAATTGCATATTGTGACTGAGCCATAAATGCAGCAGGGCGGTGAAAATGTAATTATATGTCAATGCAATAATATTTTGTCGAATTCAATTTTTGGACATATTTACAATCCTACTACTTATTTTTTGTCCATGTGGACCCTGGATTTTGATCGCTTTAAAAACAATTTTCTCCATCTTATTTTTCTTAAAAACTGTACACAGTGACACACCAACTCAATTAAATTCATATAAAGCAAACCCAAAAATAAAACCCGTCATTCCGTTTTAAAAATGGCGGCCAGATTTCTAATTTTTGTCAAATTTTCATTTCTTCCGAATAAATTTCATTTGGAAATCTGCTTTCCCAAGGGATTTTTTCAATGAAAATTGGCTCATTATAGCAAATTAAAATTACAAATACATTGCTGAAATACAAATGTAAAAAAGGCGTTTCGTTATGGTTTAAGGGACGAAACAAAATTTGAACAGCGCCATCATTTTACCAGCTTATCATAAGGTGGTAAAATGAATTTTTTCCAAAACGACGCGACCAATTTGATTTTTTTTTCACCAAAACATGCACAATCCCAGCTTGACAAATACATAAAATAGCTTTATTTGGTAATGTTGCGTTTTCGCGCGTACACTTGTGCACGTAAGTGTTAAATTTTCAAGAAAATGATCAAAAAATGAGAAAAATGTCTGTGTTTTATTGACGACGATCAACAGAAAATAAACATTACCCGGCAAAGTGGATCAGATGGTCATTCTGACGAAGTCTCCCGACGATGTGAGACGAAATATTTAAAACGTGAGTACAAAACCTGGTTTTGTCAAAGTAATATTTTAGTTATAGAAAATAAAGGGTTAACTGTTCTTTGATAACGTTTATCTCAGTTATAGATTTTACTCTCTGACAACATGTGCCGGAACATAACTTGACTGCTGGAAATCGAGTAAAGTCCATTTAAGTGTCATTTTATTTCAATTTATAACATGGTCTTTGTCAATTTATTAAAATGGTAAAAATGGCAAGAGGCTTCATTTACGACTTGGTTAGGATGGACGGTCACAATTAACAGTTCGACTCCGATTGATTTCCATACAACATGAAATTAATGGATCAATGATTTTTTATCGGTGTGTGTGTGGGAGGATCACATTTGGTTAGGGATTGCTGATGTGTGCTCATCACCTTGAGGGTGAATAAGTAGGCCTACATATCTTATTAGGCCTAAAATGCCTGACAAATGCAAAGATGAATTTAGGACTGCATTGACCCTATTTGAATTTGGCGCCAAATACCAAATTTCGCTCACTGAATTCCAAATATCATCAGTGTATATTTATTGTGTATTTCTATAATATAATATTTTGTGTTTTATCTATTCTTATTTTTAATGTATGCAGGACCCTAAAAATCAGCTGTAAATCAGCTTTTGTTGATTGGGTCATCCTGCTGAAATATTGTGAAAGAAATAATAAAATAAATACATTAGTCCACATTATTTTTCTATTCCCTGAATGCCAAAAATCTTGCTCTCATCCAATGACACCCCCCGCCCCCCCCCCCCCCGAATTTTGGAAACTGTGCCCCAGTACTCGGATCCAGCGTTAGGCTTACATCAGTAACCATTTTATATTTGACTGCCCTCCCCCTCCCCTTGAAGAGTAATGTGATCACCTTTAATGCCATAGTCGACTAATTTCGGAAGTCAATAAACTTTCTAATTGCTTGCATAGCAACAGACAACAAACTAGTTGATTTTCATCGCAAAATATTCAAAAATTAGGTAAAAAACACAATTTAGGTGATTTTTCCTACTTTTGCTAATAGTCATCGAAGAAAATACCTGTCTGTCTTGTCAAAAATGTGAAAAAAGTTTTTTCGACCATACCAACCACACATCGACTCTCTTACCCCTTAAAAATACTAAACAAGTGGATGAAAAGTAATTTAGTGTTCAATTGTGACTTTCAACTCATTTACTGATACAAGATTAGATATATTTCAAATGATTTTCTTGCAGAGTCTAACGGGCTTTGTGTTGCTGATAAATAAACAATCAGAAAAAAAAATGTTTATTCCTTATTACGATGTACACCATTCATACGGTATACAATGCATACGAGTAACAGATATAAAACATATTATGTATCCTGGAAACCATTTCATGAGTGAGTGGTTATGATCTAAATATTTTTTTTACAAGCATCTGATAAATTTAAAAGTTACCTTGAGGGTATTTTATACAACATGCTACTCAGCACAATAGCATCTGTTCAAAGTAATATTTCCCTTCCTATGTGTATTAGCATACATTTGTTACCTGATTAACAAAACAAAAATAAAATTCAGAGCACTATCGTGAGCTAATATCAAGTAAAGCGTGAAATATTAGTGCCAAAACTGACTGTGAGTAGAAATACAACTCTGAAAGTACAATGAATTTACTTTGTTTATTTGTCTAAAACCTAACACCCAAACGGTCCAAAAAAGCGGGCGGGGGGGGGGGGCGGCTGGAAAAATTGCTTTATATGAGGAAGCTTCTTTGAAATCTTACAAATATGACAAATGCCATAGGCTTATGACGATTTCAGTATTGGGGGGGGGGGGCATAAGTATGCGAAGCGAAGAAAACGAAGCGTACGGAACGCTCACCACCATGACCGGGGTCCAGACTTTGAACGACAGGAAATGTCATTTCCGGGGTCAAAATAATATGTTAAATACCCATTGACTTAAGGATAAAAGTCAGAACGAGAGAAAACATATTTTTATATTCAGTGGCGGGGTCCTGGGGTAAATCCACTGTGAGGGTTGTGAGGGCGCAGCCCTCTGAAGCCGCTTCTACATACTCTCAACGACAGGAGAGGCCATTTTCTGGGACAAAATACTATCTTAAATACCCATTGACTTAAGGATACAAGTTTGTTTTAAGTTATTCGTTTAAAAATATTGTTCACTTGCGACTTTCCGTTCAATTTATCAGAACAGTTGATATATTTAAAACGTGTTTCCTGCAGCCAAGAAATAATTAAATATGTACAAATTCCTTAAATATTTTATTACATTGCAAATACTGAAGCGTTTTGAAATTTCCTGCGGTAATAAAGAAATACTTATAAAAATACCTACTAGAATCATACATACATAATAAATACCATGTACCCTGAAACATTTCATGAGTGAGTGGTTATGATTTTAATAAAAATATTACAATCACCCGATGAATTAAAAAAGTTACCTCGAGGGTAATTATGCAATAAACTGTTCATCAGCTTATAACCTGTTAACTGTTATATTTTCATTCCTGTGTGTATCGGCATACATTTGTAAGCTGATTAACGAAATAAAAAGTAACATCCAGAATACTGTTGCGAACCCATTTAAAGTAAAGCGTGATAAATTAGTAGCGGGATTAACTTTAAGAAGAAGAATAAAGATTGATTTTGTTTCTTTGACTTAACCCTTACATTGAAACGATGCAAACCAATTTTCAGGAAATTTTTTCATTCATTACATCATTCTAGTACAATTTTAGTACTTTTCTAGTACAAAAAAATTATTCTAGAATTGTACTAAAAACTGTACTAGAATTGTGATTCAAATGTGCACCTTTTTTGTCCAGGGTTTCATGCCTTTTTGAAAACAATACTCGAGCGTCAATATAAAGATTGTTACAAATGCTATGTTGGAGTTAAGTATAATGCTTAACTGGTACTGATATATTTTTGCAACTTATTCAGGATTGCAAGTATTTCAGCAATTTGCTCATTCTGCATGTTAAGGTGATATAATAAACTTCTAAATAAACATAAGTGGAAATTGCTGCAATAGTAGGCTAAAGGGATTTCAAACATATTTAACATTTTCAGTTGAATTCAAACTAATAAATCTATGTATATATTTTATCATGTTAGTAGCCACTTATCCAAAAATTACCTTTTTGCTAATTATTTACAGCACTTTAATTACAGAAGTTATTGCCGCACTACATTGTAATGAAACATGTGATACAATACCACTCCTATAAAATGTTTAACTAAAACAAGAATTGAAATGTCTCATACATTATTATAAAATATATTTTTTTTTGTTAATTTTCTTCTGAAAAGACAATCTAGACGTAAAGGGCAAAACGAAAAAGTCCATTGCGCCAGCTCTCTTCTTCTCCACATTAACAGGAACCTCCTTCACTGTATGATGCAACAAAACATACAGATAACACTTGTTGTTATGTATTAAAATGGTCAGATAATCATATGGTCTTAAGTTCATGTAACATGATAGCAGGTACAAATTCATTTCGATTTGTCGTACTACTCAATGTCAGATCTCACCTGAAGGCACTTAATCTTGGCATGATTAAATGATTTAAATTTAATTGATGGTCATCTTAAATTACACCGTGATAGTATAATGCAGTCAACAAAAGTAATGATGAAGATTTCAACCACTGAATTGCAAAATAGTTAAATGGGTCTTGATTTTCAGTCCTGAAAAATATAGCTTGACAGTATAGTTTAACCTTGATGATTCATAATTTATTATAATGTTTTGAAAAATATATACAGTGTGTCCGAATAGTGAAAATATTTCTTGGGCAAAATCGAAAAAGATTTTTCTAATTCACATTCAATCGTTGTAAAATTTCTCCCATGTTAAAATTTTCTCATATCATACTAAACAACAAGTTCGTTAAAATATCCACCATTGTTGAAAGTAGAACGACATGTTGCTTCCATTTATTGATTCATACTATACTGTATATTCGGTGAATGAACTTATCGACTCGTCAGACGTCAGACACACACGCAGTAAAACACTTTTACATTGACGCAACTTAAGGAAGTAACTAATCACCAATACGTTATGCAAGTAATCTCTTAAAGTGATCAACATTATTGAGCTCCAATCAAGGACAAAGTATGTTAGCACGTTTTTTCTTTACATCTTAATCATTCTGACTTTTTCAACTTCTGTAAAGTCGGCAAACTTATTTTCCGCCATAAGTGAAATACATGCAAAGGTATAGACTTGCTCCAAGTCTCTGTTGTCCTGCACTCTCTCCAAAACATTCAGTTTCCTGTGAAAGTTATATTTCCATTGTCCATGCTTAAATATGCTCCAATATAACAATGTAGGCCTACTATTTAATTCTCACAAAAGTCCCAAATTGTAGCGGAGAACCAAAAAATCATCACTGTTTTCATTTAAAGTTCTTTCAAACTTTCTATTCTTGTATTTAACACTGGAACATAGAACCTCAAGCTATGCCTGACAGAGGGCACAAAATAGTTAAAGTTCATTACTCTAATTAGACCATAGGTCAAATCACATAACATTCCCTTATGAGTCCCTAGCTTGCAGCTATTCTGAACTTGTAAATAGGCCTACTAGTTGTTAGCAAGCAAATGTATTATATGTGACTGTTACAACATAAGCCTACAATGTACATATATAATACAAACTATTTGACTAGAGTCAAAGGATTTTCATACTAATTTTAACTGCCCAGGGTGTCTGGCCTATCTATATTTCCACCAAGCAACTACTGAATTCAGAGGGTGGTATTATTGTATACAACAGCATTTGGAAGTAAGCACATATAACACAGATGTGGGAAATGGGAAGCAGGCCTTGCATGCATTGGATATTGGAATAGGGGATCTACAGCCTCACGCCTTGGAGCAAGGCTAGCAAAGGTATAATAAAATGAAATAAAGTTTGAATTGAAAATTGAATTGAAAGGTCGCAATTTGGTAAACCCGATTTTTTCAGATTCACATTACTTATGAATTCTTCTAAACACATGCAAAGTTTTATTTCAAAAAAGCAAACTTAAGTATGAAAAAATCCACATCTTGATTGCACCCTCAAAAGAAATAGTAGTGGTAAAATACAGCCCCCACATTCTTTTTAACTTTCGCGCCTTAAAATTTAACTTTAAGGTATTTTGCATCTTTTTCTCGACTGCTCAAGTTAACTCGCAGCCGAGAAAAAGATGCAAAATACCTTAAAGTTAAATTTTGAAGCGCGAAAGTTAA
>JXSR01S056180.1:116869-127087 GCA_000969725.1 Ophiothrix spiculata | reverse complement strand
CATCAGCATTTTATATATATTTTTTTCAAAACGTTTAGACGTATACGGATACACAACAAGACATGTGAATGACAAGATTCAATTGTATCAGATATAGGCGGCTGAAAAAAACCCTTTCCTAACTGTTTTTAAGAAGTGTTTATCAATAAATGTCTTCATGTAGTAAAAACCCAGTTGTTTTATCAGTTAATAAGAAATCTCGTAATAAGAAATCACGTTTTGAACCTCATGTCTCTAGATATTTTTTTTTATAAAATACAACGTGAATTTACAGCAACAATGTTGTTTACGGCAATATCATAAATATTTGATCTATGTCGAATAGATTTTTTTAATCTTAAATGTCAATCAATACCTCCTGGCTTGTAACTATCCCTGCTTCCTGGCTGTTCAATATGTCTTGTGGGTCATGAAACCTAGAAACAAATTTATTGTCAGCTTTGGCATTATCAAGCTTTGAATAATGTGTTTAAATTAATGACTTTTAGACGTGTTGAAAGGTCATTTCGTATGTCGCCCGTATGAGACCCGTTTAACACACGCACGATTATTTAATCTTGTTCATGTTATTCCATCTCACGCCCACTAATAATTTTTTAATCATTTAGTCATGGTGTCACTATTTAACAATTTGCATCAACAGTTGATTCGATATCATTCAACAACTCACTGTATCTCCTTATACAGGGGCGTACCGTTGGTTCGTGATGAATCCACAGTTGATATTCAAATAAGCGGCACAGCGTACACGGAGGTGCGTTTACGCAGTGCACATAAATCGGCACACTGCACTGTTCATCGCGCGTCGGATACTTGAATGCGTGCAAGGACTAGCTCTTGGGAACGGTTGAAAACGACAAAGCAATCCGATGCGTCGGCGTATTTTTATCACACTCGAGTGGCTAAAGCCACCCTCGCGCGATAAAAGATACGCAGACGCATGGATGCATCGTTGTTGATTAGCGATGAACAACTCTGTAGCATGTTTGACTACCTAATTGTCCCACTAGATGCAACAAAAAGATCAAGTTGATTTTAAACAACTAAATAATGAATATAAACCTGTGGTGATGCTATGTGTACACTGTACAGTGGTATGGTAAAACCTATTGATTATCATTTTAGTTGTAAATTACTTATGCTGCAATATTCCTGTTAAGTTTGTTACGTTGATGTCAATATTGGATTGTCAAGTTCACAGAATGTTATACGGATTGCAGATACAATATGTAAGAATGATTTACGCTTCCCTTAACAAAATAAGAATGTAAGAAAGATTTTAAATATTGATGTTCAATGATGAGTGAAAGTAATGAAGTTTTCAGAAGGAGACACTTTTAATTTTGTTTAGTGTTAATATTCCTGGTGTGTGCATTGATATACAAGGGTATGAATATCATGCGTTTAATGGGTGTTTGCTATGTAAGTAACAAACATGCTTTAATCTGACTATACAGTTGGTCTATAATAAGTGCAGCAAGCACATAGTTGTGCAAGCTGATGGAAATTCAACATTAAGGCTGCAGTTCTTTTTTGCGAACGAGACGCCGGAACGTCATGTTTACTGCAAGTTTTGCTTTGCCTACTTACACATGTCAGAATATCGCAATTGTGACGATATGGGGTGTTGTAGGCCTATTGCTCGATTTTATATAACAGACAACATCCCACATATAGCTCCATTTCTACAAACATTGTTATGTTGACGTTCGTAATATTTAATTTATATATTTAACGTTAAAATCAAATCATCAGAGCGTATACAATAATACTTCTTATGATTATAACTTATTACTTTACATTAAAATAAAATGCTCATAGCAACCGATAGATATTCAACACGTCCAAGTATGTTTCTAAATTATAAATCACCAAATGACTTCATGTATTCAACAATTGAATTCGCAGTTAACAACAATATTACTGTGCAATTTATTTTAAAATCTTTAATATAAAATTGGCTGAAAATCATTTGGTTGCCATGGTAACGTGGTTTTATAAAATAAAATGGTTTTCCCGTTTGTTTGTTTCCAAATTTAAACCTTTAGAAATGCCTTTTTTATATCACGCCATTTATATAAAGATTTTACTTCCGCATGTTAATCAAAATATTTCCGGATAAATCCTTTTAACATAATTACATTACAAGTAATATATAGGTTTAAAACATCAAGTTTGTAAAATGCAATGACAAAATAGAAAATAAACTGTTGCGAGAGACTTCAAGGAATCATGAACAATTTGCATAATTGTTTTTTAACGATTACCGTCTTTAGCGTATACTGTGTAGCTTATATCGATAGCACTAAAACCAATGATTATATATATATAACATGTACAAGCAACATGCAGTCAGCGAGTGGTTTAATTTTAGACGCTTTGTAGAAGTTAACTAGACGCTAAAAAACAAAATGATTCGAACCTTTCTTTAGCGTCTAACTATATGATAGCTGCGTCTTGCTAGTATATCATGGGCATAACATCGCGCATTAGAAAAATAACACGAAAGTTGTTTATCTGTTTTTTTGTTTCAGTTTTGAAAATATTAGCCATAGATTTTTGATCTAGAAACCGATCTTCTAATCTCGAAATGCCAGACAGTACCTTCAGGCTCTCCTGTTTATCTAGTATGTCATGCACTTCATGACACCACGTTATTGTCAGCATTTGCCATTATCAAGCTTTGTAAAAAGTGATTTATATAGATTAATGACGTTTAGCAGTGTTATCCGAAAGTGCATTTCACATGTCGGCTTGTAACTATTATTTTTTCTTATTTTTATGTTGCTTTAATTCGCACAGTTAACACTAATACTAAATTTATTATCATTCCTACAACAATGGTGTAATTCATAGAAGGATAAGGAAATAGGAAACATGGCGGTGCTGCAATGCATACACAATTTTGTGAGGTGAAGAAGTTTTTCTAAACTGCAGACTATAATGTTCGCAATATTTCCCATGGGTAGAGAACTGCGTATTAATGATTATGGCCTCATGCCATACACGTGCAAACCGCTAACCTAGATAGTATCGAAATACAGAGAAACAATCTATACTTAAAATCTAACTATGTTAACGCCAGATCGACCAAGCCAATGTACTTTCCACCACGGTTATGTTATTCTTTCATGTTAATAGATATGTTTGAATGGCAGTGCTGAATTGAAGTTACTCTTCAAAACTCCTAACGTGTCATTCGTGAAATATACACTGCGCAGTGCGCAAGTTGTTATTTTTAAAGAAACTTTAAGATACAACTTTAACGTATCATTGATTTTGATTATGTAAACATTGAAAAGTTTATATGCTACATGTATGTTAAGAAAGAATGAAATTTTCACGGTGTTAAAATAAATATATTCATTTCAACATAAGTGTCAATTAAGCATATTCATGATATTGGTGTTTTCCTTCTTATATCAATATCATCTTAATCGTTTACTCATCATTGTTTTACAACACCATAGGGCCACAAGTTGCACTATAAAATTCAATTTTTTATTTTTATTTGAAGTAGTGTATCTATTAAACCTATCAATTGCAGTATTATATGAGGTTTTAAATTTTCAAATTTTGTTGCGATATTCACGAATACTTTGGTGTAAACTTTTCCATGTGAAGTACACAGTGTAAATCGATTTGCAAAAGCAATATTTGCAGATATGTCCAGCCTCTTAAACAAGAATTATTATCACTTACCACTTCAAGGGTCAATGCTAATGAAGATTTTTTCAGAAAACCCTTTTTCATTATGGTTGTTTTTTCGAAAAGGTTAATATTCATGGTTTGTGTATATGTAATTCATGGATGAGTGGTAAGAAGATGTGCATTGAAGAAGACGGGGTTAATAAAATATTTGTGATTGTGATTATGTTATCATAAAATGTAAGGGTTTTGCCATAGTTTTCAAGGTTACGACATTCTTAACATCCGACAGAGCATCATATTATTATTAGATATGAAAGAAAAAATAATGTCATATTGAAAATCAATACATTACAACAAAGTATTTTAAAAATTAATGTACATTTTTTTATTCATAGTGGCGTTTAACCCTCGTCTACCAAGCCTTTTTTTGTAACACAGCTACCAACCTCCTACACCCCTACATAAACAGCCTACCCTCTACCATTGAAAGTGGTACCCACTATATTTTCATCAAAATGACCGCAAAGGGTGTATTACAGATTATTAACCAAATGCCTGGAATCGGTTGCTTTTGCGTTTTTATTCAGCGAGGAAAATATCTTAGGGGGTTGCTACAACGGGTGCACCCCGCTACAACCCCCCCCCTTTATAGACGAGGGTTAATGTTCTGTTTATGGTTTGTTTCCAAATTGAATTTGATCAAAAATCATGTGATTATAATAAGTTATAATAGTTACAACTTATGCAGTTACATAAGATCTTCATGGAAGTAGTCATTATTCACAATGTCCTATCACGTTTCTTTTAACCACTAATTGACACCACGTTATATTTCTACTTTTGTGTTGAAAATACTATTGTACAGCGCTTGTTTTGTTTCACGTATGTTAATTTAATAATACTAGTATTAGTAGCAAAACATGTAAATATAATTGATTTTTTTTCCAGTTACATAAGGTACATTGGGCTTGCAGTAACAAGTTCAATCATGTGTCTTTGATTACTAAATGACTCCACACAGTAAAACAACAACAACAACAACAACAACAATGGCACCAGAAAGGAGCATCAGCTAAATTTGATTAACCTTTCAAATTATTTGTTTTCTTCCTGAAGACAAAACACAATTAAACTGAAAGAATTGGCAGGTCTCTCGGTGTAAGCTACAAATTGTATTATGTTTGGCCAGACAAGATTCTTTAACATTTAAGCTGACTCTGCGGATATCTATTTTGGCAAAAAAATCCCAGAATATTTGATTGAAAATCATTATAACCTCTGACATCACACACGAAATTTGTGTTCATTGTTCAAACGGAAATTCAGTCTTTATTTATAAGCTTTACTAGAGAAACATCATATGATTATAAAACGCCTATTCAAAAAATAATGAACCCTGTAGGTTTAAATTACCAAATGCATTTTAAATTATGTTCATTAGTTAGAAGAATTTGTGATATATTAATAATGATAAAGTTAACAATATGTTGACACAATAAGGAAACCACGAGTTGGGTATTCACAAAACCTTGTTGCATTTACCGGTAGGGTATTTTTGTAAGTGGTATCCAGCGTTACTTTTACTACGTGTATTAAAAAACAATGAATTGTAGTGCATGGCGTAAATTTCTGTGCATTGAAAATTTATGGTAGCATAACACATGGAAGTACTAAAAGTAAGACAATCTTCCACAGAAATATCAATTTTGTGGAAATGCGACATTCGTCGTTTCATACAAATACAAAACTCTTCAAGTCAATCATTGAGGTACAAATTGATTTTTGGCAGTTATCGGTCCGATTTCGTTTGTCGTGAATGTTTCCATGAACGGATTAGGGTCTGGTTGATTGAAGTACAAAAAACTGATACAAAAATAACATCAGTTACACTAGATGTGATGTCGGATGCAATTAAACCACGCTTTGTGTTCTAATTAAATACTCTTAAGGCAAGTCGAATGCAGTATTTGCCCGGGCAAGTTTCCCTATACTGTTATTAGATGATTCTGAAAAGGCTAGTTAAATTCAGCAAACTCAGCACTAATTAAATTAGAATAACTTTTGAATTAACTTGTGTTTGTCTTGTGAACCAGATACTGCAAGAAATGTTTCGGGTATCTCAATGTAGGTTATGAGAGGTACCCGAGGAGACGGAATCTCACTAATGGACGTTACTTGACGTGCCAATACCTTCAGACCGTTGGTTGACCATAAGTATAGAATACAAAGGCAGTTTTGCCTCGTTCAAGAAAACCTATCATCAACGTTATTTTTTACTATTTTGTGAACTCGCTTTTAGGAGTATGTGTCCAGACATTTGTTTAATTATTATTTGATACGTGATCGAATTAATTTCATGAAATCCCGTGCCCCGCCTTCATCATATTTAGTTTATGTTTTTAAATCTAGATAAATCAATTTACTATTTTTGCCGATTATAATAGGAGAGGCATTCTTTTAACAACTAACAGTATACACAATATATTCGAAGAGTTCTCAAGATCCTACTTTTGCCTGGCTTGTCAGTTCCGTAGCCTCCAAAATTCACGATGCTGGTAGTCTATTCCAACAAAAAAAATGAGTCCCCACCTCTCTCATTCCCGTTCCGTCTTGAACCCGCTTCGCATTCGTCGCCGTCATCGATAGTAGTCTATGTTGCATTGGGAGCAAGAAAAAGTTTTGGATGCGGTATCCGTTTTCCTTTGTATAGATAAGTTCGTTCCGTTAACCAAAGTTACAAGAATCATCGCAGATAAAACGTTATCTTTGTACTTATTTTCCCTAAATCGGCAAACCCAGGGTATGATTGATCGTGTTTTAAAGCTAATGATAGCCCTATCGTATCGTTCATAATATAACTAGATTAAGTGGCGGCATCACGGAAATATCTTTTAGGCGAAAAAATTCTCTCAATTAACCCTTTTTGCATTTTTTGCAAAATGCGTTTTTAACAAAAATAAACAAATTTGTACATTTTGATCCGAAAGGGCGCGCGTTATTTTTTTCCAATTTGTTTTGATCCCCTATAAATTTGTCTTGCCCCCCCCCCCCCCCGCCCAAGAATTGAGATGCTAGTACCGCAACTGACTAGATACACATTTATATCAGGTAATTATCATCACATGATTATATATTGTAGCCCAAAATTATACAGAAGAGAAATTGCTTTAAAGTCACACTAAAATATAAAATTACAATAAATAGAATTGCCAATGTTCTTTACATATATTGATAAAAGTATGCTTGAAATTATGGCATTATTGGATTTTGTGAATTGCATAATGCTCATAGGTATCAAATATATATCAATCATATTTCGATTTATGTAAGTTTGTGTAGTTTTAACATTAGCTGAATATTGGAGAACATGTTAAGTTAAAATAAAAATCATTACACAAAAAGAAACAAGAGAAAAATGAAAAAATAAGTTCTCGTTAAAGCAAGAAGAATCGATAACGATCGTCTGGTTTCCATAGATATTTGTCGACAGGGAAAAGAAACTAAAAATCACTACTTTATTCTGCCTGATTTCTGGACATAGTGATAATTCCCCTCAGGCTCTCCAAGTTTCTTAGCCTCGAGTCATATGCACCACCATTTTGAAATCTTAAGTGAACATTACTTGCATACGTTCATGTTTAGACATAACGACAATAGATAACAGAGGATTTGTAGTATTTTTTACACTAAAATGTATGTAATACATAATAATAGTGAAGTAAGATTCAAACGCTTTCCGTATTTAGCAACAAGAAACCGCAATTTAGATTGAACTCACATTGTTCGACAAGTTATATGCTTGAATCAATACTAGTATTCAAAAACGTCAAAAACCACAGCTTCTAAGGGGGT
This sequence comes from Ophiothrix spiculata, assembly GCA_000969725.1. NCBI lineage: Eukaryota > Metazoa > Echinodermata > Ophiuroidea > Amphilepidida > Ophiotrichidae > Ophiothrix > Ophiothrix spiculata. The sequence continues at coordinate 119,584 of JXSR01S056180.1, read as the reverse complement.
TGATTTATATCAATAACTTGATTTTCTTACATTGTGTTTTTATACATAGCTTCCAAGGCCACAATACATGTACTCTAAAGATTGATTTAAATGATGTTTTCAACGAACAGAACAACATGCTAAGAAATCACGATTTTTACAGCTGCTCCAGAATGTTTTTAAAGTCAATGTATACATAACGTTATTTTTATTATATTTTGTAACATTTAATGTTAAGTGCGTGTTTTTGCATACGTTGTACGTTATTAAATCGTTACACAAGTTTATCATAATTATTGTTTTTACGTCATTGGAGCAGTATATGTTTGTGTTCAATCACGTTGTTTTGATCACTAAATGACTCCATGCAATATTTTTACATTTGTTTTGAAAATTGTAAATACAATGTACTAATGTGTAGAGACTGTTTTGTATGAATTTGCTAATTACATTGTGACAAATCATGTTACTTTAATCATAATGATTGAGTGAAGTTACGCAAGGGCAAGCAGGCAATGGTCACCATGCCCAAACACATAAAATTACTATGACGTCACTAAGTAAAACAACAAGAAAAGCAATATGCAACAAGAGAAAAAAACATCAGCTAAATTTGATTAACCTTTCAATTTATTTGTGTTCGTCCTGTAGAAAAAATGCAATTAAACTGGTAACTAATTGGCAGGTGTCTCGATGTAGGTTACAATACTGTACTACATGTCCAGGCAAAATTCTTTAATGTTTCTGCAATTAACTCTGCAGATATCTCCTTTTACGAGGTTTAACAAAACCCGAAATCTTAATTCAATTTTATTGAAAATCTTTATTATTTTTTACAATACGGTCGAAAATCGCTATAATGAAGTTTCATTCTTGTCTTGTAGAATGTATCAGATTATTATTGTATTAAGTTATTACAAAGAGAATCACGATAATGACAAAAAAGACTGTAGTTTTTTTGTTTAAATAATATGCTGACTGAATATTGAGTTTTGGCGCTCACAAACGACGTTTGTTACATGTAGAAATGGTTTAAGCACGTAATGTGTGTTTACAAACATTTGTAGAAATGTAAGCTAACTTTTCTGCGCAGTTTAAAAACTCTTGTGGCGGCAAGATACAGAGAAGCATGACACTGTCTTATACAAATCTTCATTTGTGAAATGTGGCATACATCGTTTCTTGCAACAAACGCTTCAAAGTCAATCCTAGAGTTACATCTTGATTTTTGTCAGATATGGGGGCGACTTTTATCTAGTCATTATGAGTGGGTTTTTAAAATTATTGTCAGAACGTCAGGTTCTAATCGATTGATATATTGTAAAAACTGTTGACACAAAAAGAAGTTGAGTTACACTAGATGTGATCGGTTTTAAACATTTGTGTTTGACTTGTCGACTGCAATTAAATCAAGCATTGCGTGCTGATTATATATTACTCAAGGCAATTTAAGAAATTCAGTATATGCCCAGGCAAGTTTCCTTTATACTGTGATTAGATAACCCCGTAATGGCTAGTTACATACAGCCAACTGAACACTAATTACATTGGCCAAACGTTTCAATTAACTTGTGTTTGTCTTATGAACCAGATACTGCAATTAATAAGAAATGTGCCCAGTATCTCAATGTAGGTTACACGCAGCACCCACGGGGATGGACTTTCATTAATATCTCGCACCGTTGAATATCTACAAGCTTGGAATACAAAAGCATTTTTTGTCTCCTTGAAGGAAATATATAAGGAGCCATTATAAGTATAATTTCCGCGATATAAATTAGTGGAACCGATATATTGGACACTCTACAAAAGGGATTCTAGTCTTCCCACACTGGCGTTTAAGTAGATAAAAGCTATTTCATGATATAATTTATAATATTTATAGATATATTTTTAATCAACTCCATTCGAAATTATTTTCCAAGCCGACTATTACTTTTTCTGAATAATAGACAAACACACAGTAATAAGAAAACCATATAGCTTTGATTCAGTTGATTTTACTCACAGATTCGATATAAGAAGTTTCTCAAAGTCCGTAAAAATTAGTGAAATCATTTAAAACTCCTACTTTGGCTGATGACTGTGACTCAGTGTTCCTGATAAGACCCTATGGCGCGCGATTGGCGCGGAAGCCAGGAAAAATGACGCAACAGGTTTTTGAACATGTGTGAGATAATTACTTAGTAGTCTTTACTTTCTTAGCACTATTTTACCATTTCCAGCCTCAACTCGTGATACTGGCGGAAATACCTCTTCAAATTTGTCAACATTGGTCGAATTTGCCAATACCCCAAAATTTTTAGAGGGAACACTGCAGTGTGACTCTCGACAATTGATATCTTCTGTGACCATTTTTCATATGCAAAGTCCCTTTTGTATTTAGAAAAACCCTCAAAAAGTAGACATTATAATTGGAACAATAGAAACACTTTTTTGGCAAACTAAACATACAATGGCATGTGTTTGTAATAAAAGTTACATTAAAGAACCTACTATAATACCATTCATATACAATATTTGTTCTGTTTAGATTTTTACTTTCAGCTAATACCACAGTATTTTCTATTCAGTAGATTTGGAATTAAATTTAGATGTAATATCAAAATTTAGATGTAATATCAAAATTTAGAAAGCAATTAATGGCATGTGTTTGTAATAAAAGTTACATTAAAGAACCTACTATAATACCATTCATATACAATATTTGTTCTGTTTAGATTTTTACTTTCAGCT
>JXSR01S056180.1:97146-107807 GCA_000969725.1 Ophiothrix spiculata | reverse complement strand
GCAAATTTGACGAAATATTTCACGCTCTACTCGCGCATTACAAACAAATTCCCTTTACCTCTAGTTTGATCCTCCCATTTTGAAAATCCTGGCGCCCGCAAGGCTGGTATATTCACCGGGACGAAAGATGAATAAGGTCTGATATCGGGACGGAATTAGTGTTTGCCACACTTGGCTTACATGCTTTCGTACGGCCCCGGTCAACTGTAATGATGTTTTAAAGATTACTAAGGTTTTGAATACAAGAAGTGTTTTTTACCGGAACTCACATGAAATATATGTCGATTTCAAATTGTAAGGAATCCAATGCTTTGCGCCAAATCTTGTGGAAAATATGCTTCCGCTATATCCGTAAGCATTAAGCTTTACTTAACTTAGTGTGAAACTAATGGCTTCAAACTTTACCATGGCAACGGACCCTGGATATAAAACACACTATTCAGCTATTAGAGAGTGACAAGAGAGTGCATGGGTCGCCTATGTTTATCACCGCACCATTTCTAAAACCCAATGTTCTGTAATGAAAAATAGCGAATATGGGAATATATAAAGTCCAGCAGACGTATGTACAATGTCTGTTATTTTGATACACATTATATTTTTTCATTTCCTCACGCCGTTTTGTAATTATCTGGTATTTTGTTATTGCAGATCGCGTCGTACACAGCAACATATTGTCCGTGTGGCTTGTGAGTTCGTACATCATGTTATTTTAAAGCCAATATTATAAAGTGTTAAAATGAAGCGCCCTGTCACCCATCATTTTGATTTTTTTAGCTTATTGGCTTTGTTTTTGGTAGATATAAATACCCTCCAAACGTTTTGGCTCTAATATGCTTACTTTTTCCGATTTGTTGAATTAAATTCGGGTTCCCGAATTCAATTCTACATGTATTAGTATAGGAAAGCACGCAGGTGCTCTTTATCAATTTTCTGGTAGCAAAACAATTTTTGACAAAATATACTTTACAAAATCTTTTAGATATTCACATTACTTCATTTTAGGCTGTTTTAACTCAAAACTATTTAATTCATCAAAATCTAATAGTACCGTACAAGTATTCAAAATTAAATTATCTAATAAACAAATATTTCTGCAATTTAATCTGACAGAATGAAAAGAATGTATAATTTTAAAATTTGCTTTTAGTTTTAGTTTGAATACAAACACTTTTTATAACTTATTTTCTTATATGTGACCGTTAATCTCTATCCAGCCGTAAATGAAACTTTTACGTCCTCAGAAGAAAAACAATACTTTTCATACTTATATATCGGATCATATTCCTCAAATGAAATTTTGCAGGTGTTCTGAAGCAAGTATAAAGATTGTGGACCTGCAAGATATTGATTTGCAGGATCACAACCTTTGCATGTATTTCACTTAGAGTGCCAAAATAAGTTGTTGCATCTATGACTGGTTCGAGATGAACACACATATAGATTATCACAGTGTTTCATTAATGACAGTTATGTGGATAGCATGTTTGTGTATGTGTATGTGTGACTTTAAATCGCCAACATCTATATCGACAAAGGAAAGTCACCCAGACAGTATGCCTAAAGTGGAATCGGCAAATGGTAAAGAGGTTTTTGTGGCACGTAATGTTGTTAATGCTTAAAGATGAGTGGTATTATGAAACAAATGCTGATATACCATATTGAACAACTATATACGTTAAAGGTTACTATTTCTAAACATTGCGGCTGTTGTTTTATTTCATGAAATCTAAAGCGTACATTACAGTAAGGAGAAGCTATTTAAAATAGCTTACGTTCAATGATTAACTGATTATTTTTGATTTGATACATGTGTATTGCATCGTGAGTCATTCTAACCATAACGACTATTTAAAAATCGGACAACATAAATACAAAGATTGGATAAATAAGTGTCATGTTCCTAATTGAAAACATCTACTTCTGAAATGAGAAACGACTTTGACTGAGTTTGGACAAACCTCTAGGGGTTTACATCATACAAATTTCCCACCTATCTGTTTGAAAACGTTTGATCATGTGTGACAACAATCTTGTCACCAAATACCTGCCAGCCACAAAGTGCAGCACGGTTAGTGGACTATAGTGCAAGCCTCTCAGTTGCATTTTGTATTTCGCAAAACGAGTGAATTATTGAGATATAAACTAATGTTAAACGGCGTGTTAATTTCCTGAAAAATAATCCATTTCCGTTTCAATATCGGTTGCTTAGAGGCAGCTGGAGGCAATTTGTTTTGTCAGAATCTATAAAAATTGCAACTGAAAGTGTGCTGAATGAAGGAATTCGTTCAAAACTTTACTATGTACCATCCATTAATGTCATCAAAATAAACACAATAGCCATCTTTAGTAAGCACTCATGTAAGACATCATGTGACCTGTGTTGGACCAATCATAGACGACAGATCATGCTTTACGTGAACGTTTACGTCAACGTAAAGAAAACTTATGGTGTCTAATGTGGCAAACCATGAAACACGTTACACGCGTCTTTAGAATGTTGGTTAACATGATAGTGTTGTTGTGTCTAATAGATATCGGAATAATGGTACCATCATAAGTCCTTTATTTCCTTTTCGAACGAAAACATTAACTCTACATTAGCAAAATTATGAATGTCTCAGTTGTTCGTTTCTAATGTATTTCCATGGGATGTGGTGACATGCTACTCATACACAGTATAATGTATTTTTACCTATACGATTATGGAAATATTAACACTGCACTACTGTATATTCTATTTTTGATATCACACTGTGAATTTACATCTCTATTGTGTTTTTGCATGGCATATACAAAACTCTCTTGCAGATTTTTATTTGAACTATTAATATTGTGGATTCGAATCATGTCAATCTAAAGCATGGAAAGTGCTCATGATAACATTCAAATGATAAAAAGGAATAATTCCATTTGCAGGTGTATCCTAATTCTAAAGTGAATGTGCAAGCTGACATCTCAGACTTGGTGATACCCCCCCCCCCAAAAAAAATATATATATCTAGGGCGCTCGTATAAGGGTAGGTCCTGCTATACCTTTAAAACCGTATTAGATTTGCAGAAAGGTTGGAAGTGTTGTCATATATCATATATTCCAGAAGAAATCCTGTTTGTGCATCTTACTTCTAACATAACTGCTATAAATCTTTGTTTTATGGTCGCGAATAAGAGGTATTTAAATACTCATTTCAAATAAATAATACTTTTGTATTCTACTCCTTTGTTTTGTATTACTATTTTCTGAAATATATGTCGGTCGAGTTCACATTATACTGATAGTGAGAGCGTAAGAGATTTGAGGCGAACGCAGTGAGAGTACTTGCTCTATTCTTTGACCAATCAAATTTAAGCTTTAATCACAATACCTGGTTGTTTATATTTACTTTAAATATACTTTCTAAAAACGAGATATCTTTAATACTGGTATATCATGTCATTGTACAAATCTTTGATAGAAAGTCGTCAACAGCAAACTTTGATTTCATTCAATTCTACAGTTTATCGTAGTAGCTTATTTGAGCGTCTTTGCAATGTGACTTCAATCAATCAGGATAAAGCCTGGGGGATTCTCGCATATTGTTGGTACGCGGGCGATGTAAAATTTCACAATTTTAGGCAAATTGTCGGGTTTTGTCACAAAACAAATGCTCCCAAATTGTAAAATTTGGTGATTTTTGCTGAAAATGGTATAGCGTTGGGTCGCAAAATCATTTTTATAAGGAGAACGGTTGAAATCGCGAAATCTCCGTGGTACATCCCATACAAAATGTTCAGAACCCTATACCTTGTTTAAAAGATTACAGTATGTTCTATATGGGTCGTAGAGTTAGTATGTTTATAATAAATTGCATTAAATTGCAGCACAATCTCGCGATTCGCAATATATCCAAAATCTTGAATTTAATAATCTGGATTTAGAAACCAAAGTACATAAACTTTCAGAAAATGTAAGCATAATGCGGGATCTATACTCTATCAATGCACATAAATCAATATGACCATACGGGGATGTAAATTAGTCCGTAGTTTTCGATGATAAGCACGTATCCAATCTTGCTGAATATTCAAATAAATTTATGTTCGATATTTGTCCATGTGGTAGCAACAAAATTAACTAAAATTAATATCAAAACCATGAACGATTCATATTAAAAAAACAATAATACACATTTGGTTTTAATCAATCCTAGTCACTAGTCTCTTACCATTGCTTACACAATACAAAACTACCATTTTGCAATGTTGTAGAATACAAGAGATATGCTATGGATCTCGTAACAGAGTCTGATTGCTTGCTACATACTTCAAGGTTTAAAGATTGTAAGAACAATTTCTTGACCTTGAAATGCATCTTGAACGACAATTCATTTTCAAACTCTCACACACTCATACACTGTATTTCATTACATGCTTCAACAAACTTCTTGCTTCAACAATTGCATAGAAATCGTACCGAATATTTTCTCAAATGAATATGAATGCAAGGAGAATTTAGCAATAAATCAAGTGAATTAGCCATCTTCTGACACACATTTACAGGATCTTACAGGAGTGCTTTTTCATGTAATAATTGAAATTTGCACTGTGAACGACCTTATTTGATGAATGGTTTAACAGATTTTCACATGTTATTTCAATTGACAGAGATGGAAGTGTCCTTGACCAGGAGAACATGACTTAATATCGTAATAAAATTGAAATATTCTTGTAATCTTGCGAGTTAATTAGTTTTTTCAATCATGTCAAAGTGAAATGATTAATTTCGACATAGCAAGAAGATGTTTACTGTGTATAAGCGTACACGACTTGTTGTATTTGGCAAATTTAGATGTTGTAAGATAAAATAAATGGTTCACAGTATTTTATTACCTGTGTAAAATTATATTATTTTGTGAAATCATATCATATTGCTATTGTTCAAATAGTTTTAACTTAAAAAAGATGCCTCATTCACGCTCACTTTGCAAAAGACATTTACATTATTTGTAGAGGGTTGAAAAAGTGTAATGTTTTATAATCAAATGATGTATGGCAAATAAAACTCGAATGTCGAGAGTTAATTTGTCTAGGAACTTTCCAGGAGGAACTTGAACAATAGTGTAGCAATTCATACTTTCGCACTGAAATCATAGAAATTTCAACCTTGTATCTGTAATAAGAGATAAAGTTTTTCCCCGCTGCATAAAACGCAAAATCAACCGGGTTGGGGTTGGTGAAGCCCCGGAAAATGTTAAGTCGCCATTTTGAAAACTATATGCATGCTATGAAGCTGAAATTTCATTTCCCTTCTTTATTAGCAAAACCCCCGATGAAAATCGGTCATTTAGAACTCTTATAGTAAAATATTGATTTGGTGACCATTTAGCCAAAATCCCGATTTTCCGATCCGAACGAGCTTTATGACGTCATAATTACGTAACGCCTTGGCCGATTTTCGTGATCTTGATATCATTGGATAGGGGAGGACCATACCTATCTATTGATAGCACAACCAAGTTCATAGAGGGTTCCGTTCCAAAAATTTAGGAGGGGGTTGCAACAACCCCCCCCCCCCTTTTGGGTAGACGTGTTACAAAAAATAGCTTGGGTAGACGAGGGTTTATACATCAGCATTTTGACATAGCCTTGATAGTACAAACTCTGAACTTGGAACGCTCATTTTTTTTAAATTTTGTATGATAGAGAGAATCTTCTTACTTCTTGGCAAAGTGGGGTATGGTGGTGTGTGCATTATGTCTGATAGTATTTGACATAGATCGATTGTGGTTACCGAGGTGAATATAATCTGCCCTTGTAGAAAGTGTCAATTCTAAGCTAGGAAAAGCCTGGTTTGATTTGCGTAAACCTTGTGATATGTTACCCCCGATGTTACCTACAAAATGTAATTTATATTGTAAACTAATGAGATTTGTTGCTTCTCGTGTCCTTCATGAAATGGAATTTTTAATTTGGAAACATGTAAAAATAAATTCAGTCAATCAAAATGTGAATTCCTCAATCCTGCTCTAAAACAAGCGATTTTGAAGACCAGCAATGAACATTTTCATGTAACTTCATGTAACATATCACTATTCAAGTGCTTTGTATTAAATGAGTTATTGTACGGATCCATGTACTTTTCAAGACATAGTTCTAATCAACTAGTCCTCTTAAACCACAGACAGATATATACTTCCTTCCTAAACAAAGTCATACTTTATTCTTTGAAAGAAATAATAAGTTGTTTGAATGATTTCGAATCGATAAAGGAAGGAAAATCTGTATTCAACATTAGTTTCATTGGCACGTTTCCTCCAAACCTTGAACAAAACACGGTAAATTGTATTTTAAGAAACTGTTCTTTGCTGGTACTCTTTCTGCTTTCTACTTGGAAGCTCCATATTTTTTTTAATTCGTCAAGATAAGCTAGTAAACTATCAAGGTAGCTCTTTAGGTATCTTGAAATTTGTAATTATTTACTAGGTAAACTCTTGTAAATACTTGTTATTATGTATACCAATGGAAGTATTTACTACACAGTAAAAAAACAATTACTCATATCGGGGTAAAAAGGGAACTCGCGTCTTCTGTGTAAACTTTTACCTCTACTAAAATGGTAAACAATTGCCCTATTTTTGGTAATAAACTACCATCGGCATGGTAAACCATGGTAAACATGGCAAGCCATGGTAAACTTTTACCACTGCCGATGGTAGTTTATTACCAAAAACAGGGCAATTGTTTACCATTTTAGTAGAGGTTAAGTTTACACAGAAGACGCGAGTTCCCTTTTTACCACGATATGAGTAATTATTTTTTACTGTGTACTTTTCAAGTAAAAGGTTCTTGAGTAAATACTATAATAAGTAAAAGGTAGAGTTAATAGTATTTACTACACTTTATGCATGCATTATGGTAATAAATACTTGAAATTTCGAGTAAATAGTATTTACTACTTTTTATACATACGGCCAAATTGAGTCCCATTAACCTTTAGTGAGTCATTCTAACTATAAGTATTTAGAAATCGGATAACATTAATAAAAATATTGGACTTATAAGTATCATGTTCCTAGTTTAAAACATCTACTTCTGAAATGAGAATTGACTTTGATTGAGTTTGGGCAAATTGTTAGGGTTTTAAACATCATACAAATTTCCCACCTGTCTGTTTGAATACGTGTGATCATGTGTGACAACAATCATGTCACTAAATACTTGCCATGCCATAATGTGCAGCACGGTTAGGGGACGTTTGAGCAAACCTTTCAATTGCATTTCGCAAAACGGATTATTGAGATATATATAAACTAATGTTAATCGACGTGTAAATTTCCTGAAAAATTATTCATTTTAGTTTCAATATCGGTTGCTTAGAGGCAGCTGGAGACAGTTTGTTTTGCCAGAATCTATAATAATTGCAGTTAAAAATATTGCAATTGAAAGTGTGCTGAATGGAGGAATTCGTTCAAAACTATACGCCATCCATTATGTCATCAAAATAAACATAATAGCCATATTTAGTTGAGGTAAACACTCACGTAAAACATCATGAGACCTGTTTTGGACCAATCAGATCATGCTCACGTGAACGTTTACGTCAACGTAAAGAAAATTTAAGGTGTCTAATGTGGCAAACCAGGAAACACGTTACACGCGTCTTTAGAATGTTAGTTAACATGATAGTGTTGATGTGTCTAAAATATATAGAAATAATGGTACCATCATAAGTCCTTTATTTCCTTTTCGAACGAAAACATTAAATCTACATACAAATTGTACCATCTATATACTGATTTAGTTAGCAAAATTATAAATGTCTCAGCTTTTCGTTTCAGATGTATTTCCATTGGATGTGGTGACATGCTACTCATACACAGTATAATGTATTTTTTTACCTATATGATTATGGAAATATTAACACTGCACTATATTTTATTTTTGATATCACTGTGAATTTACATCTCTATTGTGTTTTTGCATGGTATTGTGCATATACACAATTCTCTTGCAGATTTTTATTTGAACTATTCGTCGGAGCAGGTCAATCCAAAGCATGAGAAGTGCTCATGATACAGTGTGTAACATTCAAATGATAAAAAGGAAATAATTCCACTTGTAGGTGTATCCTAATTCTTAAGTGAATGTGCAAACTGGCATCTCAGACTTGGTGATCCCCCCCCAAAAAAAAAAAAGTAAAAACAAAAAGTTTGTGAGAGCGGAAATCTAGGGCGCTCGTGTTAGGGTATGTCCTGCTATACCTTCAAATCCGTCGTACATTTGTAGAATGGTTGGAAGTGTTGTCATTTATATTCCAGAAGAAATCCTGTTTTGGCATCTTACTTCTAACATAACTGCAAGTCTCTGTTTTATGGTCGCGAATAAGAGGTATTTAAATCCAAACGGGTACAAAAATTACAAAACAATTCAATGGCTTGAAATATAATTTTCTTTCTCATTTCAAATAACTTATACTTTATTATTCTACTCCATTGTTTTGTATTACCTTAAATTTTCTGAAATATATGTAGGTCGAGTTCACATTATACTGATAGTGAGAGCGGAAGAGATTTGAGTCGAACGCAGTGAGAGTACTTGCTCTATGCTTTGACCAATCAAATTTAAGCTTTAATCACAATACCTGGTTGTTTATATGTACTTTATATATACTTTTTAAGAACGAGGTATCTTTAAAACCTGTATATCATGTCATTGTACAAATCTTTGATAGAAAGTCGTCAACAGTAAACTTGATTTCATTCAATTCTACATTTTATCGTAGTAGCTTATTTGAGCGTCTTTGCAATGTGACTTCAATTAGGGATAAATGAAAGCCCGGGAGATTCTCACATAATTTTGGTACACCATGTACATGGGCGAAGTATGTTTGGTGTAAAATTGCACAATTTTAGGCATATTGATAAGTCGGGTTTTGTATCAAAACAAATGCTCCCAAATTGTAAAATTGGGTGTTTTTTTTGCGGAAAATGGTATAGCGTTGGCCCGGGGGGTCGCTCGAAGAAAAAAGTGGTACGCATGCTCGTCAGACAAAACGTCGAAAAGGGTCGGATTTTGGCCGATTGGCGTCGTCGACGTCTTTAGAAAAAGGGGTACCTTTTCAGGGTAACTTTCAACATTAAGGGTCGTCTTTTTACGGGTAACTTTTTTATTAGTTATTCTAAAATTCCAAGAAATACTACAAAAAAGGCTTCTAGATTCCGGTAGAATACCGTATTTTTTAAAAAACGGTATTTTACCGGAATCCCAGCTGCCAGTAAAATACCGTATTTTTACGGATTTTGCAGGTAAGTTACCGTTTTCTCTCAATAATACGGTAAATTGACGTATTGTAACAGAATCTTACAATATAAATACAAGAAACTGTTTAAATACAGCATCACGTTTATTTTTACGGTTGTGCTCAGATAACGGGCAACGTAAAATTACGGTTATTTCTAACAGTGTAGTCACTAGTCTCTTACAAAATACAAAACCACCATTTTGCAATGTTGTAGACTACAAAGGATATGCTATGGATCTCGTAACAGAGTCTGATTGCTTGCTACATACTTCAAGGTTTATAGATTATAGGAAAAATTCCTTGACCTTGAAATGCATCTTGAACGACAATTCATTTCAAACTTTCACTCACTCATACACTGTATTTCATTTCATGCTTCAACAATTGTATAGAAATCTTACCAAATTTTTTCATTAAAGCCATTCTAGAATGAATATGAATGCAAGGAGAATTTAAAAATAAATCAAGTCAATTTAGCCATCTTCTGACACAACTTTACAAGATCCTGAGCACTGCTTTTTCATGTAATAATTGAAATTTGCACTGTCAACGACCTTATTTGATGAATGGTTTAACAGATTTTCACATGTTATTTCAATTAACAAAGATGGAAGTGTCCTTGACCAGGAGAACATGACTTAATATCGTAATAAAATTGAAATATTCTTGTAATCATGCGAGTTAATTAGTTTTTTCAATGCCAGTGAAATGATTAATTTCGACATAGCAAGAAGATGTTTACTGTGTATAAGCGTACACTCTTAAGGCGTGAAAGAACGACTTGTTGTATTTGGCAAATGTTGATGTTTTAAGATAAAATAAATGGTTCACATTATTTTCTACCTGTGTAAAATGTTATTACTTAGTAAAATCATATGAAATCATTATTGTTGAATTAGTTTTAACCTGATATACAGGGTGTCCAAAATTAACTGGGCGTTTTTAAATGTTAATAACTTTAAAACCAAGATTCGCATAGCAGCATTGAAATTGAATTTTATAATAGGTAGTTGTAGGTTCCGAAATAATTCTACAAATATTTTTTATAATACATGTGTCTAGAGTTTCAATGCTAATCTTGGTTTCAAAGTTAATAACATTTAAAAATGTGCAGTTGATTTTAGACACCCTGTATTTGGATAAAGATGCCTTATTCACTCTTACAATGTGAAAGACTTTTAAATTGTTTGTAGCGGGTAACACTTTAATATCGAGAGTTTTTCAAGAACCTTCCATGCTTCCCGGGAGGAACGTGAACAACAGCGTGGGCAGCTGAACATTACATACTTTTGCACTAAAATCATAGAAATATCAACATTTTAACTTTAATAAGAGATCTGTTTAATACATCAGCATTTTGATATAGCCTTCATAGTACAAA